>LPNX010161372.1:285059-319691 GCA_001517045.1 Pseudotsuga menziesii | reverse complement strand
TAACAAGTGCACTTTAGTAAAGTTTTTGGGATAGCAAGTCAAGTGATAGAGATGGAGTTGCTTTAGTCAAAGTATGGGTTCCATTTAATAAAGATGGGTCATCCAGAGAGAAAAGTGGATCTCAGATTTACTTTATTTTATTATTATTTTATTTTGAAGAAAAAGCCTTTTTAGGCCTATAAGGAGGTGAGCCTCTTTCTTTGTATGAGATGGAAAGTTTTTGGGCTGGGAGGATTTTTCCCCAGAGTTAATAAAGAAATTCATTGTTGAGCTTTTTGGACATGTTGGGTTTTTCAGTGGTAATCTTGTGTTTTCTTAAGTTGTAGACTAAGCCGGCATAGAAGGCTAACAATTTAGCACGTTGGGCAAGCATTTGCGGCTGCCAAGTTGCTTGTCGCCGTTATGTTCTCGGAGGTCTGGAAGTAATGGAAAGTAGTCAGTTATACTACCATTCTCCTGGCCTCTAATTATGGAGCGGACCAGCCTGATCTCCCTTCTGCAAAACGCAAAGCCTTTCTGATTCCCCTTCTGACTCCATTCGCCCTTCTGATACTGGCATTGGCCTTTCCCTCGAGGACTGATCCTCCCTTCCCTTCCTGCCCATCAATCCGACTTATTTTCCTTTCTGCTACCCGAGTTTCTCTAAGGCAGCCTCTTCAAATCACCCTGCCCTTAGCTGCACCTGCCTTAGAGATCCGAACTTAGGGAAACCCCCCTAGAGCTGGAGAAGAGCCAGCCTGAAGCGAGGAGAGAGAAGGTGTGGTGACATTGGCCTCTCTCTCGAGAGGTTGTCGCCGGGCCGGCGCGCCCGCGGTTTGGGCTTTCGGCACCCGCGTGCCAGTTTCGGGCGACAACACTATCCAAGAGCTCCCAAAATAATAATAATCCAAAAGTGCAGTCTCCTTTCGCTTTATCCCTCTTTTATAACTTTCAACTGCGAAAACCCTAATCTTTGACCTAATTAGGTCACTTTATCTTCTAATTTGCAGTTGACTTGCATGCATGCGGATGGAGACTTAAAGAGTGCATGCATCATTAAATAATGCTTGGATGGCATGCACGGAGGTGGCCTTTGGCCTCGGTGGCCCTTCTTGACCTAATGATGATGCCCTAGATCTTCTATGGATGGCATCAGTCCTTAGCTGATTCCCTAGCTGTCAGTAACTGCTCGAACCCACAGGAATCACATAGGTTAGCGGTTTTGGGCCTCAAGGCCTAATCGGAAGAGGACATTACACAATCTACCATGGTGTGTGGGTTCAAGAAGCCAGACCACCACATGCAAGGGTGTGCTCTAAGAGATTATCCGAGTGTGCTCCAAGAGGTTTCATCATAGTATTCATCAAGCCACAAGGGATTCATCAAGGACCCCATCACCATGACATGTATGACCAAGAACCCCATCATCAAGGTGTCATATCATCATCAAGCCACCAAAACCCAAAATAAGTGTACAAACCATCTTCTAGGGTACAAGGACCATTAATTCACCAAGTGTGGGTCGAAGGACTTCTTCAGGGTTTCTTTATCAACCTCAACTACACCAGGAGACCTCCAGGGGTCAAGATATCACCTGTGGGGTTGCTAGGTCTTCTCCTGGGATACCATGACACCATTAGAACATGAATGACCACAGAATGGGTCATTAATGCTCTTCAACCCATCTAGGGCTTCTCCAACTTCTGTAAGGTCTTCAGGACCATCTCCAAGGTCTTCAACGCCATCAACAAGGTCTTCAACATCTTCAGCAAGGTGGTGGCATCAAGATCCAAGCTTGTGGGTACATGGACCTTGTCAACCGGGTACAAGGTGCTTCAAGGCACAAACCCACTCTGTTTGGGATCCAAGGCACTACAAGGTGCAAACCCACTCTGTAAGGGGTCAAGGCACTACAGGTGGGACTTGGTGGCATCAATGACATCCTGTGGGGCCACTGCAAGTCCATGTTAGCATCAATGACAATTTCGTCAACAATTGTAATTATAATGATATCTAAAATCTAAGCCACGATGAACATAAATATGAATTTATTGAAAGCAATTCAACAAATATGAATGGGTGAAGGGAAGAGAATGGGGACCGGGACCACTAAACTAACACTCCTAGCTGCTCAACAAATATAGGAGAGAGGGGAAGGCTGCTACAGGATTTCTATGTTTCTCACTTAGCATTGTGCAACCATCGTAACCTTCATATTAGCACAAATACTCAGACATTTATATGCAGCTAGTAATATTAAGGAGGTATGTACAGTGAAAGGGTGTCTTTTCTTTCCATACTATAGTTACCAACCAATACCAAGTGCTCACTCTTTCACCAACTAGTGATCCACGTATTCTCTGTAAGTGACTATCATTTTTGTGAAGATTCTAGGTCCGAGATAAATTATATCACACCTTATTTTGTCAAATATTATTATGGTGAATGTCTTTTAAATCTATAGTACTTTCATTATATATATGGTGGATCCTGCTCTTGACGTTTGTGAAGTTGGTAAGCATTGTTGAAGTTTTTTATCCCAAACAAACATTCTGAAGCAAATACACATTATAGGAGGTATTTACAGTGAAATGGTGTCTTTCCTTGCCATACTATAGTTACTAGCCAATACCAAGTGCTCACTCTTTCACCAACTAGTGATCCACGTATTCTTTGTAAGTGGTTATCATTTTTGTGAAGATCCCAGCTCTAAGATAATTTATATCAGACTTTATTTTGCCAAATTTAATGTGAAGAATGTCTTTTAAATCTTCAGTACTTTCATTATATATATGGCGCATCTTGCTCTTGAGGTTTGTGAAATTGGTAGGCATTGTTGAAGTTCTTTATCCCAAACAAACAGTCTGAAGCAATTACACATTATAGGAGGTCTGTATAGTGAAAGGGTGTCTTTCCTTGACATACTATAGTTACCAGCCAATACCAAGTGTTCACTCTTTCACCAACTAGTGATTTACGTATTCTTTGTAACTAGTTATCATTTTTGTGAAGATTCCAACTCTCAGATAAATTATATCAGACCTTATTTTTCCAAATATTATTGTAGTGAGTGTCTTTTAAATATGCAATACTTTCATTATATATATGGTGGATCTTTCTCTTGAGGTTTGTGAAATTGGTAAACATTGTTGAAGTTCTTTATCCCAGTTTGAAGCAAATACACATTATAGGAGGCATGTATAGTGAAACGGTGTTTTTCCTTGCCATACTATAGTTACCAGCCAATACCCAATGCTCACTCTTTCACCAACCAGCGATCCATGTTTTCTTTGTAAGTGGTTATCATTTTTGTGAAGATTCCATGTCTGAAATAAATTATATCAGGCCTTATTTTGCCAAATATTATTGTGGTGAATGTATTTTAAATCTACAGTACTTTCAGTATATATATGGAGGATCTTTCTCTTGAGGTTTCTAAAATTGGTAAGCATTGTTGAAGTTCTTTATTCCAGACAAACAGTCTGAAGAAAATAGTAAAATACACATTATAGAATGTTTATACAGTGAAAGGGTGTTTTTCCTTCCCATACTATAGTTACCAGCCAATACCAAGTGCTCACTCTTTCACCAACTAGTGATCAACGTATTCTCTGCAAGTGGTTATCATTTTTGTGAAGATTCCAGCTGTGAGATAAATTATATCAGACCTTATTTTGCCAAATATTATTGTGGGACTGGTGAATGGCTTTTAAATCTGCAGTACTTTCATTATATATATGATGGATCTTTCTCTTGAGGTTTATGAAATTGGCAAACATTGTTGAAGTTCATTATCCCAGTTTGAATCAAATACACAGTATAGGAGGTCTGTACAGTGAAAGTGTGTTTTTCGATATATTTCTATCTCATAACTTGGGAACACTGTCCACAAGTTCTCGATCAAGGAACTTGTACCTGTGCAAGGTCTCCAGATGCTCTGGGCTGCTGTTATATCTGAATTTTTTTGAGTCTCCATCCTCAAAACATATTTGTTTTGGATTTTCTTTCTCATTTTAGTAAGGGAATGGAATTATTTTCCTACATCCCACTCCAGATAAACTAGATCAAGAGATTTCTTTTCATCTTCTGAATCCCAACAGGGATGTAGACAAGCAAGTGCCAATACATGTTAAAGATAGTGCACAGGTACAAGTTCATGGCTGCAAGTTATGAGATAGAAATATATCGAAAAACACCCTTTCACTGTACAGACCTCCTATAATGTGTATTTGAGAAGTCCTGATACATGTTGTCGTGACTTCTCCTTATACAGTGATGATAAAAATATATGGAACACACATGACAATATACCTTGAGAGAGAAAAGATTAATGTCCTTTGTCTTGTCGGTCCTGTGGGTAAAAGGGGTTGTTTCCCCACCTTTATGGTACACCTTGGTTTTATGGGTATGGGAGTTTCCTTACCACCTTGTTGTGACGCTTAGTTGACTTATGGTCCTTTTGGTCCTAGCACCCTTGTTGCATGTGGTACCATGACCACCTTTGGTATGATGACTTAACCTTATTGTTTTTATTTTATATGACCACTTGACTGTTGGTAACCTATCCTAAGTCAACGTAGCATTATTTTATGTTATGTTTGGAACAACCCTAAAAGATAGGGGTCAGTGGATTAACCTTTCTTTGAAGATAAGATCTTTCACCTGTCTAGGGTTTGCAACTGCTAATAGATTGACGTCTAGGGTTTTGTTTCTATTTGTGAGTTGTCACCATATCTCCTCTCAGCCTGCTAGTGTTTTCGTCTTCCTGTTCAAGTCGTTGTTGTTATGAATCAGTCATGTCAATCATCTCAGCTTGTTAAGGGTTTCCTTGACATGTGTTGATCTTGCTTGAGATGAGCATAATCTTTTGTAGGTTGCTAATTCTAATAGAATCCCTTCTTGGGGAGGCTGTAATATCCCAAACTGATATTTTTCTTTCTTTTTGTGTACTGTAGATAGCTAGTAGGCTTATGTCTCAATAGAATATGAGAGCAAACCCTGATCTCTGCATGCATGCATTTGCCCTAGATAATACTGAAATGCTAGAAAGTAGGAGGAATTAATGCATGTACATACCAGTATGTAGATATGTCGATGACGAAAAGGATGGTCCTTGCATGCAAGAATTCTGATGGAGGAATACGGAGTTAAGCCAAATCGTCCTCCACAGGTAGTTGCGCCCTCCTCCAAAGCTATAGATGCTCCTCAATAATAAATACTCCACCGAGGAAGACCAAGATGAGGTGCAATAGGGTTATAGTGCCCTTTTGGAAGTGATGGAAGCAGTATGCAGAAGAAGTAGTGGCTCAATAGCCCACAACGAATGTATCCTCCTCCAGGAAGTCGCTCATGAAGAAAGACGTCCTCCAAATAGTGATGAATGCTGATAACTAACTTGAAACTCAAGCTGAGAGGCCCTTCTTCCAGGGGAAGGGTGATGAGGGTGTTTTGAGAGAAATAGAAGCAGCATGCAGAAGTTCTGCCCTCTGTAGAGAAGAATGCGAATAGGTATGTCTCTGACCAAGGCGCCCACGGTATGATAGTGAACCCCTCCAATTCGATAAATAACCAATCTCTTGAAGCAACTGTTGAATAGAACCCGATGATGAAGTAGTGTTGAATCTAGATGATCCAACCTGATGATGAACTAGGGCAAATAGATTTCGCTGCCGAAATACACCAGTTAGCTGAGCATGCACTCAACCCCAACTTAACTCGCCAATCTCTCCAATTCAAATCCTCAAATCAATAATCATATAAGTGTCTTTCTCCATTCACTTTATCTTTCTTTTATAACTTCCAACTGTGAATTACCTAAATTTTGACCTAATTAGGTCACTTTAACTTCTAACTTGTAGTTGACTTGCATGCAAGTGCCTGGAGACTCAATCGGGTGCATGTATCATGAAATAATGCTCAGATGCCATGCATGCAGGTGGCCTTTGGCTCTGGTGGCCCCCGTCTACCTAATGATGATATAATATTGATGCCCTAGATCTTCTTATATGGCATCAGTCCACAGCTGATTCCTTGACTGTCAGTGCCCACTTGAACCTATGTGAATCATATAGGTTAGCGGCCTGGTCCTCAATGCCTAAGCAGAAGAGGACATTATAGTCCTCCCTGCTCAAATTTGCTTATCCTCAACCAACTGTAAAGATGGGTGTTGTAATACCTGTTCTCCCTCCTAAGTGGCCTCCTCTATAAGCAGATCTTTCCACTAAACCAAGTAGTCTCTGATGATTTTGTTCCTCAGTTTCTACTCTCGCACCTCTAGGATGCGCTCATGAATCAGAATCGATTGCCCCTCATCATCAAGGGGGGGCAGCGCGGAAGATGTAACAATCTGCTAACCGGCTGCCTTTGTGAGGTTGGAGAATGAAATACGTTGTGAATCTTGCTCTCTATGGGTAGTTCTAGCTCATATGCTACCTCTCCAACCTTCTAGATTATCTTGTGTGGACCATAGAAGCAAGGTTTGAGCTTTTTCGCTCCTTTATTTTTAAGAGATAATTGTCGATAAGGTTGGAGGCATAAATAAACGAAGTCTCCTACCTCAAAACTGCGCTCAACCCTGTGCCTATCTGCATATATCTTTTGTTGATTCTGAGCAACCTGTATGTTCTCCCTGAGTATCTTGAGGATATCTTGACCCTCCTGAATCCACTCTTTGGCCTTGGGTGGCCTGCTATCGTCGAATATCCAGTCTGCGAAAGTGGAAGCATCATACCCATACAGAGCTCAAAAAGGGTTCAGCCCAATGGTCATATGGTGGGTGGTGTTGTAACAATGTCCACCCAAGTGTAGCCATTTGATCCATGTCCTCTGCTGACCTGCTACGTAATTTCTCAAGTGTCCCTCTATCCACTTGTTGACAATCTCTGTCTGCCCATCACTCTATGGATGATAACTTGTGCTCATGGCTAACTCGGTCCCCACTAATCGGAAAAGCCCTTGCCAAAAGGCTCCTGTGAATTTGTTGTCCCTGTCACTGACAATGGTATTGGGTAACCCGTAGAGTCTAAATACCTCTCTGAAAAATAGTTCTACTACCTATGCTGCTGAATAATCTGAAGGAATGGCAAAGAAGTGAGCGAACCTGATCAATCTGTCCACCACTACGTACAAGCAGTCTCTTCCCTAAACTTTGGGCAACCCAGTAATGAAGTCCATGGAGATGCTCTCCCACTTCTGCTCGGGAATAGGTAAGGGTTGTAGTAAACCAGCCAGGTGGGTGTGCTCTATTTTGTTCTATTGGCACAAGTTGCACTCTCTCACATGTTGTATCACATCATTCTTGAAGCCCTTCCATGAAAACCTTTCTCTAATCTGTCTGTAGGTCTTGAGAAACCCTTAATGCCCTGCTAATGGTGAATCATACGATGCCTGCAAAATCTTCTTCTTGATGGAAGAATCTGGAGCTAAGAAGATTTTGTTCTTGTAGTATATGATGTCATCAATTACCCGGTACCTATCATCTTGAATTTGTCCATCCAATAGCTTGCAAGCAAACTAATGTTTGGAGTACTCAACCAAAAGATGAGATCTCCAATCTGATGAGATGCTCGTAAGGGATAAAGCAGTAGGTCGTATGGAAAGTGCATCGGCCACTACATTGTTCTTTCCCTTTACGTACTCAATCTCGAAGTCATGGGCCTAAATTTTGTTTACCCATTTCTCTTGCCTCTCGTTTAGCTCTTTCTGCTCTAGGAAGTATTTCAAGCTATTGTGATCTGTCTTAACCTTGAACCTGCCACCCACTAAGTACTACCTAAACTTGGTTAGCGCATGGAGAATGGATAACACCTCTTTGTCATATATTGAATAGTGGCGCTCATAGTCTTTGAGCTTCCTTCTCTCAAATGCAATGGGGTGGTTGTTCTACATCAAAACTGCCCCAATTCCCTCTCCTGAAGCATCACAATCTAATACGAAGGGTTGAGAAAAGTTTGGTAAAGCTAATACTGGGCATGAACTCATTACCTTTTTCATTTTCTCGAATGTCTGTCGTGCTGTCTCCGAGCAACTGAATGCCCCCTTTTTGGTAATATCTGTGAGGGGTGCGATCATTTATGAGAATCCACTGACATACCTCTTGTAGTAGGTGCAAAGGACCAAAAAATCCCTTCAGTTTTGTCACATTTTTAGGTGTAGGCCAATCCAATATGGCCTAAATCTTCTCTAGGTGCACCTGGACGCCGTTGGCCCCTCTCACATGCCCCAAGTATAACATCTCCTGCATGTCGAACTCTCACACTTGGACATTTTGGCATATAGTGACTGCTCCTGTAGAATGCCAAGTACTTCATCTAGATGTCTCAAGTGTTCTTCCCAAGTTCTACTGTATATCAATATGTTGTCGAAGAATACCAGAAGATACTTACGTAACTAAGCTTTGAAGATATTGTTCATGCATGACTGGAAAGTAGCTAGTGCATTAGTGACCTTGAATGGCATCACTAGAAACTCATAATGTCCGTAGTGGCAACGGAAGGCGGTCTTTGGAACATCCTGTTCCCTGACTCAAATCTGAAGGTAACCTGAGTAGAGTTCAATCTTGGAAAAGTACTTTGCCCCTTGTAGTTCATCCATCAGCTCATCAATCCTGGGGATGGGATATCTGTTCTTTATGGTCTTCTTGTTGAGTGCCCTGTAATCAATGCACATGCGTAGGGTTCCATCCTTTTTCTTTACTAGCACTACTGAAGATGCAAATCGACTGGATCTAGGTTTGATGTACCCTAGCTTCAGTAGTTCCTTGATTGTACTCTCTATCTCATCTTTGTACCTCTTGGGATGTCTGTAAGGAGTGGTGATAACTGCTTGAGTCACCTCCTCTAACTCAATAATGTGCTCAAATCCCTTATCTGGAGGTTGACCTGCTGGAAGGTCTCTGAATACTGCCTTGTGCTTCTACAATAAGGCCTCTATATCTGTTGAATGTTGCGTGACCTCATCTGGTGGTTTCCTGAAGGTAACCAAACACTCTGTTGCCCACTCAATATCTCCCTGTCGAAGTACTGCCTCCATCCTCTGTGATGTCACTGATATGGGAGGGTAGTATTCATTCCTCTCAATACTACCTTCTGTCCCTCTGCTCCTGTGAACTCCATCTCCATGGTCTGGTAGTTTGTGGAATACTTCCCTATGGAATACAGCCACTGAACTCCTGATACCACATTCATGTCAAGTACATCTACCACATAGAATGTCTCTATCACTGTATAATTCCCAAGTGTTACTTTTAATTTAGGAATCCTCTGACTGCACTACATGGTGTGACCTGCTGCAGCTACTAAAAACCCATCAAAACTCTTAGTCTGAATGCCTCTCCTTTTAACCCATGCAACATCAATAAAGTTGTGGGATGCCTCACCATCTATCAGCACTCCCACTTTGTGGACCTGTACGATACCTCTGATCTGGAGAGTGTGGAATCTGGGAACCCCTGTCATGGTAGCAATGGTACCTCCTGAGGGCTATCCCTCATCAACTGTCTTTGGTGTCTCTCCCTGCTCCTGGTCTTGATAATCCTCATCCTCCCCACTGTCGGAATAGGCCTCTATGTAGTAGGCCTTTCCTTTTCCTGAACATATGTGACCTGGTACCCATGGTTCCTAGCAAGTGAAACATAACTTTTTTCTTCTAAGGTCCTGTCGGGTATCATTGTCCATCCATTCTTTCTGGAAGGGTTTCCTCTCTTTATCTTTAATAGGGAAATTGGTTCTGGGAGGAAACCTATTTTTAGGTACTGCATCCTGCAAATATCTAGTCCGACTAATGGCATCTGCTAGGGTGGTGGGCCTATAGGGCTTGACCCATCCTTGTACAGTGAGGGCCTCTGTAAACAACATAATCAACCTGCTCTCTAATATATCTGTCACCATGACTGCTATCCTCTAAAACTCTGAAATAAATGCATCTGCACTACCTGTCTACTTGAGTTGTGCCATCTCTCTAAAGTGTACCTCAGGGTCCTTCCTATCAAACCGCTCAATGAGCCTCTGTGTAAAATCTGGGTACGATGTGATGGTATTGTGACCCAGTGTCACTAACTCGTGGTACCACCACTCATGGGCTTCTCTATCTAAATGCAATGTAGCTAATTTAATGGCATCTGTCTCAATCATGGAGTTGAGTTGGAAGTATGTATCCAACTTCTGCACCCAATTTCGGGTTGGGCCACCTCGAGTACCCTCAAAGGTGGGGATAGTCAGTTTCTCTACGGTGCGTTGTAACTCATAGTTCTAGGTGAATGGCTTATTGTAAGCTCTAGGTTTGTTCTTACTTTTAAAGTGGCAGAAGTCAGTGAAGGTCATGGCTGAATGGAAGTCATCTCCTAAAGCTCTATACTCTCTCAGATAGGCACTCATGGATTCTTCTGGTTCTACTTGTGCTAGAGGCACTGCAGCTGGACTTTCTAAGAATCGAGGCATGGTAGGTCGGGAAGGCTTGTTGTATATATGGGAATGGCTCTGCATGTTGGTATGTAAGTGATCCCCACTACTACTGGTAGATACCCTATCACTATTGGGAAACAAGGGACTGTGTGGGGTGGGCCCATTTTTCTCTGGCATTTGCTTGAAGGTACTCATCATTTCTTTTTGCCTAGTAGTGAGCTCTTTTATGGCTGATATGAGACTATTGAAAGTTGTTTTATCATCATCGACCATTGTTTCTTTTCCCTTTCCAACCTAATACTCTCTGTCCCCCAACTCTATGTCCTCTAACTCCTCTTCTCCTCTAAACCTCTGTCTCCGGTAAGTAATGTTGTATGGGTCTTCTGAATTCATTTATAATTTTGTATGCCCACAGCTAGCAAGGAACATGCTCTGATACCACAGTAATATCCCAAACTGATATTTTTCTTTCTTTTTGTGTACTGTAGATAGCTAGTAGGCTTATGTCTCAATAGAATATGAAAGCAAAACCTGATCTCTGCATGCATGCATTTGCATGCAAATCTGTGTCCTAGATAATACTGAAATGCTAGAAAATAGGAGGAATTAATGCATGTACATACCAGTATGTAGATCTGCTGATGATGAAGAGGATGGTCCCTGCATGCAAGAATTGTGATGGAGGAATAAGGAGTTAAGCCAAATCATCCTCCATAGGTAGTTGCGCCCTCCTCCAAAGCTATAGATGCTCCTCAATAATAAATACTCCACCGAGGAAGACCCAAATGAGGTGCAATAGGGTTATAGTGCCCTTCTGGAAGTGATGGAAGCAATATGCAGAAGTAGTGGCTCAATAGCCCACAACGAAGGTATCCTCCTCCAAGAAATCGCCCATGCAGAAAGGCGTCCTCCAAATAGTGATGAATGCTGATAACTAGCTTGAAACTCAAGCTGAGAGGCCCTTCTTCCAGGGGAAGGGTGATCAGGGTGTTCTGAGAGGAATAGAAGCAGCATGCAAAAGTTCTGCCCTCTGTAGAGAAAAATGCGAATAGGTATGTCTCTGACCAAGGCGCCCATGGTATGATAGTGAACCCCTCCAATTCGATAAATAAGCAATCTCTTGAAGCAACTAATGAATAGATCCTGATGATGAAGTAGTGCTGAATCTAGATGATCCAACCTGATGATGAACTAGTGCAAATAGATTTCGTTGTCGAAATACACCAGTTAGTTGAGCATGCACTCAACCCCAACTTAGCTCGCCGAGCTCTCCAATTTGAATCCTCAAATCAATAATCATATAAGTGTCTTTCTCCATTCACTTTATCTTTCTTTTATAACTTCCAAATGCGAATAACCTAACTTTTGACATAATTAGGTCACTTTAACTTCTAATTTGCAGTTGACTTGCATGCAGGTGGCTAAAGACTCAATCGGGTGCATGCATCATGAAATAATGCTCAAATGTCATGCATGCAGGTGGCCTTTGGCTCTGGTGGCCCTCGTCTACCTAATCATGATATAATATTGATGCCCTAGATCTTCTTATATGGCATCAGTCCACAGCTGATTCCCTGACTGTCAGTGCCCACTCGAACCTATGGGAATCATATAGGTTGGCAGCTTGGTCCTCAATGCCTAAGCAGAAGAGGACATTACAGATGCCATCACTAATAGACACCTTTCTGATAAGGGTCGTGAGTCGTGACTAATGGAATCCCCTTAGGTTTGGGTCGTGGCTGATCTAAACCCCTTAGGATTGAACCGTGATTGAGTTGCTAGTTGGGCCATGACTGTGTGGAACCCTTCTTGAGTTGGGTTGTGACTGGGTAAAACCCTTCTTGGGTAGGCCGTGACTGTTTGACCTTACCTTAACTAAACCATGGAATGTCGATGCTTTCTCTAGCAGGTCATGACTATTAATGAATTTTTTGAGTCCTCTTGGACAGGTTGTGACTTTTTTGTGACTTCTTAGATTGGGTCGTGATCACTGTTGGATTCCTAGACTTAGGATGTGACCCTTCTGCTATTTATTAGAGCGGGTCGTGACCCTTAGGACTTAGGGTTGTTCCGACTTGATCTATGACTCTTGGATGCCTCCCGTGTTGGGTTGTCACCTTGTGTGTGCTCATTGAACTTGAGTTTTGACCTCTATGAGGTGTTTGGACAGAGCTGTGATTCTTGTGGGTTGTTAAGACTCTGACTTGACCTTGTTGGGTTGCTAAGATCTGAGTTGTGACTTGTGTTAATCTTCTTGAACTGGTTGTGATCCTGCTGGTGCCTAACTGTGTTTGGTGTTAGGTATCACTGTTGGGGTTTTCACGCTTGGTGACTGAGTTATATTAACTGCTACTATATGTTCCTAACCTTTTCTCTCTCAAGGTATGTCAACTGTTTCATTGTTGATCTTGTCATTTTAGTGACAAGATTTGATCCTAAAAGTATCTGAGTATAAGGCTGATTCAAAGCAGATATGAACCGACATTGTTATTTATTAGTTGTTGGTGATTAGTTTTTTTTTGTACAATATTATTGTTTATGTTCTCTACATTGCATTTGAGGAAGTGTATCTCAAGGACCAACTTTAACACAGTGATCATTGGAGTGTTAAAGTTGAANCTACAGTTGTACCAATTTTGGGGCTGAGTATCACTGCTGGGGTTTTCACACTTGGTGACTGATTCATATTGACTGCTACTGTATGTGGGGTTGAGTATCACTATTGGGGTTTCCACACTTGGTGACTGAACCATATTGACTACTACTGTATGTGCCTAACCTTATTCCTAACCTTTTCTCTCTCAAGGTATGTCAATTGTTTCATTGTTGATCTTGTCCTTTCAGTGACAATATTTGATCCTAAAAGTATCTGAGTATAAGGTAGATTCAAACCAAATATGAACCGACATTGTTATTTATTAGTTGTTGGTCATTAGTTTGTTTTTTGTACTATATTATTGTTTATGTTCTCTACACTACATTTGATGAAGTGTATCTCAAGGACCAACTTTAACACAGTGACCATTGGCGTGTTAAAGTTGAAATAGATATAAGTTATGTTTTCTAAATTTATCTTGCCTTGCTACAACTGTACCAATTTTTTTTTAGAAAATTATTTTTCATTGTTATACTTTTACTTCTGAGTACTTGATCTGCAATTTTTGCATAAGTTAGTTAAATTGTTAAAAATCCCTAAAATTTTAACAATACACTTGAGTGGCTTCCAACACCAATTTACTAATGTGAGTCTAGCATGAGACAGTTTATGCATTTAGGCGTGTGAATTTCCTTCTAATGGATTTTAACTCTCCTTACTACTTAGTATGCCTTAGGAAGATGGTTCAATGTTTGAGCTAGCCCTTGGGGTTCTATTATATGTTATATACCAAACAGTATGATAACCTACCAGGTCAAAATACCCACAGATACAACATTAGAATCACCCCGTTAGTATCTCAACTTCCTTCTTACTATCAAATCCTTAACTATTATACTGAAGTCTTCGAAGAAATGGGCCCTCGATCCTCTATTCCATGCAAATATAAACATAATCATTTAAATTATTTATCCTACCTTGGGATTGGCTACACACTCTTTTTATAAATATCGAGTGCTTAGCCCAAATTTAACCACATTTATCCTTTGGCGCTAAGATCCGACCATACATCTGGATCATTGATCTTGTAGAATGATCAATGATCAACAACAAAAACTCAATGAATTGGTAAGAGGGCTTTTAATCTTATTTGAAATGGATTTTTTCTTCGACTCTTCTCCAATGAACAAAATCCAACTATGAAACCTATAAACAATCTCCAACACGCTTCTAATGATAATTCATGTCTTAGGCAATTATACTCTTCAATACCCAAGGTCCCTAGGTCAAACCAATGGGGTTTTGATTAGCTGCAAGGAAGCTGCCTGGGGGCTTGCACGTTATGCGACTATTTCTCGAGTTTATGTGTAAAAGGAAATATGAATACACGTGGCTAGTTGTCCTTGATCCATATTTAGTCCATTGATACTTTCAAACTACAACACTAAAACGTTATTACTAACAGGTACATATTTAAGTAAAACGTTATTACTGACAGGTACATATTTGAGTAAAACGTTATTTCTAACAAGTACATATTTAAGTAAAACGTTTAGTGAAGGGGAATGTTAAACTCCAAAACGTCAAAAAAAAATTGTTTTACAGGTAAAATTCTAGTGAAATTCCATTCGTGCCCAATTAATTTTTTATTGTGATGGCACACCAAAAAATTCAATTAATTTTTTAAGTGGGAATTCAAGAGGTAAATTTACTTGGGTTATAAAATCAAGTTATTAAAAGGAAAAACTAGGACTTTATTTTTTCCTTAAAAGGGTTGCTTTTTCAAATTTTCTTTTTTTTTAAGTCAAAGTAAAAATTGGGTTCTATAAAGGAAAAAAGAAAACCCCAAGATGGTAAGCAACAAAAAACTACATTTTAACTGTTGTAGGGATGAAGCTAATAGTGTCAGACACCATCTCAAAATTGTTGAAAAAGGTCAAAAAGAGTTAGGAGATAGACATGGAGAATTAGGGGAATCGACAATCTTAACAAGACAATAGAAGAAACGTTTAAAATATTTGGAGATAGTTTTAATAAGATAAGAGAAACATTTATAGGTAGTATTAACATGATAATGGAAGAATCTGACGATCTATGGCAAACCCTATTATGACTAAGGAATAAAGACAACCATTTGACATTGAGTAACTACCCAATAGCTACCAAATGGACCTTGCTCAAAGAAAATGGCCTCATACATAAATTGACTAAATCCTAAGTACCATGAAGTAGGGAGGTTAAAGTGGGGGCCTAACACTAGCTATGTGCTACACGTCCTCTCATGCCCAATTCTTCGCAACATGTGTGTCAATGTGGTTACTATGTTCCAATGTTTCTACTCAACATATGTGACAAGGTCCATAATCAACCTCCATGAAGTATGCTCCTCAACCCAAGCATCGTCAAGTTAAGTGTCCAACTTCCAAGATATATGTCACATGGTCCCATGCTCTTGGGACTAAGTTCCCTCCTCTAAGTGCATAGTACTTCTTCTCCTAGGTAGGGATCTCTCCTAATCAAGCAACCAACTCTCCCAATCTATGCGCCCAATTGGTTAGTCTACATGGAAATTAGGATAAAAACTTCCAAGGTAAGTGTGACATTCTTGCACTCTATTCAAGGCCAAGAATGCACCCAACCTAAGCAATCCATATGTCAATCAAGCATATCCAAGGGGCTACGAGACCTAACGCTCTCTTAGCTAGGTGAAAACACTTTTGGAGTAACCCAAAAAGCTAACATATACAACATGGTTAGAGAGGTAAATTTTATTAATGTCTACTAATGGCCAAAAGTGGCTAATGGAACTGACAAAGATGCAACATATGTTGATTTGTGAGCAAATATGAAGATCTTTGAACTTTAAAACTTTAATTGCAGTGATACTGAACAATAGAATCAATGGAACATTCAATCACACAAATCATTAATCTACAACACAAAATGTACCCTAGAAAAACCCTCAAAATTATGAGGATGGAAAACCCAACAATTCTTTAGAGTATAATAGATAGATTGCAAAGAATGTATTTTACACAATAGCAGATTGCTCGATAAGAGAGAATACTGAGCAATAGAGAATAGAGATCAACTATATGGACTTTCCATGTGCCCAACACATTAATAACAACCAATAATTACTGCCATGGACACAATAGTGGGTGACTGCACGAGAATTGTGCACACATGCACTGCAATTGTGAATTGTCTTCTTGGAATTATAATTTCTTACATTGAAAACATCATCATGCATAACATATGCACTATGCCTTTCATCATTGACATTAATTGATGCTTAACTGACATCGGAGTGAACTCATTATTTAATTGAATGCATGAACACTTAGGTAACATGCTAACTTAAGTGTCATGGTGCTTTAGCTCGAGTGTCGTTACACAAAACACTTTATAGCTAAAGTGTCGTCTTTTGATTAACTTAAGTGTCGTCTTTTAATTTAACTAAAGTATAAATATTTTAGTTAACTAGTCCATCTTTCTTAACACTTAGTTAACTATTATTAATTGAATCATGATGATTGATTTACTTTGGAGTAATCTCTGTGAGTTATTTAACTGACTATTTAATTAACTAAAGCACATATTGTAGCTTTAACTAAAGCTTACAATTTCAAGTTCACTTAGTCACATCATAGGCATTTCGAATTCTCTTTCTCTCTATGTGTTATCTCTTTATTGCTTATGTATTTATCTTTATTGCATCGTCCATGTGTTAAATTTATTTATCTATCATATCACATTATACTCAGAAGAATTGTCACATGCTATGATCATATTATATTACTCTCTGACCATATAATCATATGCTAAAGTAATTCACTCTAGAGGTGGCTAGTCTCTAGAGGAGACTTAATAGCTTTATCCATCTCGAATGACCATGGTTAGTAATATATTCCATAACATTTATGCTTCAACATGCAAAGCATTTCACCTCTATAACTGGAAGCCCACCCCAAGGGTACCCACTATCATTGGGTGTCCGCATGAGAATCATGACTTGATATACTCACAAGTCTGACTTGATATACTCATAAATCCACTTCTATAACGGGAGGTCCACCCCATAGGTACCTACTATATATGGGAATCATGAGTTGATATAATCACAAGTCCAGAGCCTTGTTCACCAAGACTTTACAACATCATAACTTTGATCAATTAAAAAATCCACCTCAACACATGAGGAATAGCCTTTATAACTGAAGGCTTAGTTATCCTTAGGTTCACTCGAAGAATATATTCCAAGTTACTAAGTCCAACTCAGTCTCTCTACCTCAACACATGAGGCACAATCCTGGTTGCACAAAATTGGCTTGGAGAATGACTCCTGATGTTGTACATTTAACAACATATGCAATAAGCCATGAAGGCATAGGGAAACAATGTCCCCATGCTCCTCTATAGGTTGATCCAATAAATAAAGTTTGTCAACAAATGAGTTTCGCTTCTCTTTTTTGGGCTAAAAAATGAGTCTTATATTACAAAATTACAAAAACACATTGAGGACTCAAGGGAGGAGACTTCCATCCCTTCTCTTTCGACCTTGGCCTCGAGTTCCAGAGCCGCTTAACATGCTCTTCCCATCAGTGTTTTTACTATTACACACATTTTATTTTTACTTTGCATCAATTCTTATATCTTTGGTTATTGACCATGCTAGATTAGATCTAGGAGATGCTATGACACTCCCACTTTTTATTACACTAGTGTTACTCTTTAGGCTTGTTAACCTACTTTTGTGGTCATTTGGTGGACACTGATAAAATTATCTTATCTGATATAAGAATTTAGCTCCTCTTCCAACCCATGTTATAAGAGTCAAAATATCAAACTGGGCACCAAAATCCGTATCTATAGTGTAGATTCTAAATACAAAACCTTTAGCAGTTATTTGAATTGCAAGTTTATCTATTAACCTATCAAACATAAAGCTCCCATAATATACTAAGTAATACAGCTTAAATTTGATTCACGTAGCTGAGCTTGTTAAATTAAAATGATTAAGAGTAAAAGTTTGCAACTCGAATTGCAAGTTTATCTGTTCAGTGTCCACCAATCAAACATAAAACTCCCATACTATACCTAATAATACAGCTTAAATTTGATTCACGTAGCTGATCCTATTAAATTAAAATGATTAAGAGTAAAAGTTTGCAAGGTAAGAGATGGAACTCAACATAAACAACTACAGGAATCTACCCTTAAACTTGTAGTACTTACAGTATCGTTGCTTACTAGGATGCTTATAGATAGATAAAAAAATTGTTTCTCTGAGAATTAATTACATAAAAAAATTATTTCTCTGAGAATTAATTCCTTTGTTTGGTACCTCCAAAATGAAGAAGATAGGCTTATCATGCAGATGCTTACAAATTAAAGCAAATTGGAGTACTACTTCTGACCACTGTTACCAACTATTTTGTACAATAGCTGAACATGTCGTTGAGGCGCCAGTTGATGAACATGATCCATGTTCATATCCAGTGTATCAGAGGTTTAGAATCTCATGCGTAGCCAATTTTGGCTAGTCATTTTTCTTTTTGTGCTGAAATGACCATGCCCCATGGAGTTGTTGTAATAAAGTGTGCTAGTAAGGGTTTTGAGTGGCTCGGTCTCCTGAGACTTAATTTTCAACTAAGGTATTCCAAGGAGTTTTTTCCCTCATCGATTATGCTTTGTCTTTAGCCGAGTATAATTGATGAGTTTTTCTCCTGCTTCCTCCAAAGCTGGAATGCCCAATTTTGAATTTTGGGCATTGGGGGGTTATTAGAGTCCAACTAGTAAATATGAACCTACTAGACACTAGTTGTATGTTCTATGGTCGTTTCCTAAGCCCCGGGATGCATTAAAACATTGTCCGAAAAAAAAATTCCTGGACACGTAGCACTTTTTAATTTTTAATTTTTGACTATAGAGAAATAATTAAAATTTTCAATTAATTAAACCATTTTTACTATGGTTTAATTGAAAATTCAATTTGTAATAATTAAGTGGTCCAAGGGGTGTTTTTGGCAAATAAAAACTTGTTTTCTAAACCAAAACACTCATTTAACCTTTATATACACTTATCATAAGTTTCAGACTATCATTTGGCCTTGTAATTAATATTTTCTCAAAAAATGAGAAATATTAATTAAAATAATAAAATATATTTAATTGGAGAAAATCAAATATCTCCAAAAAAACCAAATTTGATTTAATAAAGGGCTAATTAGTTCGGCATAATTTATCGGAGATGATTCCAATCAACATCAATCAGAGCTAAGTCGAGATCGGAGCACCGACAATTAACTCTCCATCAGGAAATTCTTCCACTCCCAGCTAAATCACGAATTGATTTAAGTGTTGGTTATTGATTGGATTGGTGATCAAACTGAGGATAATTGAGGCCACCTCACCCCCCCTCATTACTCCAGCACTCAGTTGCAACTCACTTCAACTCCGAATCAATTGCCAAAGCTTCAATGTAATTTAGGGCTTCAGCTTCTCTCTTTTTGTATAAAAGAGGGTCTCTTGTTCCCATTTAGATATGGAGAATTTGTAAGAGAAATCTACCCAATTCCTAACTCATATTAGTTTAATGGAATAAAAGTGACTTTGGAGGTCTGTGCGTGAGTTCTTGGTGATTGATTGTCATCTTGTGTGAGGTGACATCTTTCTTAACCTTACTCTTTTTCTTTTGCAAAGTATATGATCATTGCTAGCTTAGGAGGGCTATCAATCTAGCATAGTAGGATAGCCATTGAGTGTCTTAATTTGGTTATGTATGCAAAATCTATTAAATGTTTGAATCAAACAGGAAGTAGTTAGTTATACCATTGTTTTTCAGATACTTACTTGATTAAGCATTCTGGCATTTGATCTTGTGTTTTGTTGATTGAGAGTTGTGTTTCAGGGATCACCGAAGGTGGAGAAGGGGTTGAAGCTCAACCACCTCTTCACAAATCAAGATTTCTTTATGTAACACTTTCACCGTGCAGGGCATACAAAGCATTTCTATTCCAGTCAGGAAACACAGCTAAAAGGGGCTCTCTTCTAATCCTTTATACTCAAAATTTAAAAATCTTCTTTGGTTACAAGATTCACCCTTGTTTCTTCTTTTCGCTTTCTACTTGTTGCCTCTTCTTCTTATTCTTCTCTTCCTCCTCTTCCTCACTATTCTTACGTGCTTTTGTTGCTCTCTTTGTTTCACCTCTTTTCCGCCCTCTTTTCTCACCTTTTTGCAGCCACTTTTCTCCTTGTTGACTGCCACTTTTTCCACCTTTTTGCAGCCATCTTTTTCTCTGTTTGGCTGCCCCATTTCTCCATTTTTTGCAGCCAACTTTTCTCTTTGTTGGCTGCTCTCTTTTTCCATTATTTTCAGCCATTTTTGGCACTTTTTCCAGCCACTTGTTGGCCCTTTTTTCAGCCTCTTTCTTCACTTTTTTGCAGCCTTTGTTACTGCTGTTCGCTCCCATTTTTTCTCACTATTTGCAGCCTTCTTGTGCTCCATTTTTGCTCCACTTTACCCTCTTCCTCTTTCCTACTTTGCATGTAAAATTTTGCATTTAGTTTAACTTGAAAAAGACTAAAATTTTGCATTTAAAAAGGGCGGCTTTGCACTTTAAATAATATCACTTTTTGAGCATCTAGATTAATTTTGTTCATCAACAATAATGGGTGCATGAATGTTTGCTTTTCTTGTGTAGGTACCAAAAAGGAAGTGAATCAAGAAGACAAGTCCGAAGACTTGAGGAGATTGAAGAAAAATGCATAAAACCAAGAAGACAAACCAAGAAACACATCCTTTGTAAAAGCCATTAAGGCTTCATTATTTTTCATGTTTTTTTTTCAAGGGTTAAATTCCCAAAAGTTGTAAATCATTAATAAAAAAAGCTAGTGGTGTTAAGCCTCCCACATTTTTCCTACTTCCCCTATTTGGGGGAAGTGTGTCTTGTGTCTTTCCTTGCTTAGATTAGATTGTTTTTTAGACTTAGTTTGATTTTCACTAATTGCTAGATTAATTATCATCACTTGCATGTGATCCATTTCATGTTTATCTTTGCTTTTTAATTGATAATTTATAAAAGGAACTTAAAGTCTCTTGAACTTGTCATAAGACAAGTCAAAAGCACTCTCTGTCGAAGAGCATTTTGCATTGCATTCTCATTGTAGATTAGATAAGACTCTTGAATCTCACCATAAGGTGGATCAAGAGCACTCTTTGTCGGACAACGATGTGTGTTAATAAAATTTTCAAATCACACATCCCCTAAAATTAGAACTTACTATTCTACAGTGTGTATGCCCTACTCATTCGAGATACCCAGAAGCACTGTAACTTGCTAATTTACACATATAATTCCAAGTACAATCTTAATAAAATTTACCACCCCATAACCAACTAACAGACGTTGAATGCAATAATATTCTAAGTGGGGAAATATTTACTGGGGGCGCTGGGTAGCCCTCCTCGTTTGCAGTGGTTGGAAAGTTATCGAACGCCTCACAACAAACTAAACGGTCCAACATGTCTTTGAACGAGACCACTTAGAATATTTTTTCAGTTAGATTTCCGGTACCTTGCGTATCGGTTGGAAATTTCTCTCACCTAATAAACAAGATCATTTTAAAAATACACAATAAAATTGACCAAGAGCATTTGCAAAACTATCTCATTCACATATTCAAGACTTGTATTTCAACTTCCCCAGCACTTTGACTCCATTTTGGCACTGGTTTATTAATTCTTCCACATTATTTGATCTAGACCATTTGTCATGTTTATTCTAAGTCATTCATGTTGTGGATGCTTTAATTTCAGTTTTCTTATTCAAATTATATCGTGTTTTGCAAATAGCAACATGGATTGCTTAATTGATTATTGTGTATAGCATAAGAACTCCTAAACAACACTAATTCACATCTTCATCCAAAAACATTTTAAAGAGCCTTAGACAACTCTTTTTAGGGACTACCCCTGGCTTCGTTAAGAGTTAGCCTAAACAGAGGAGCTCGGATCAGGTGACAACACCTGGCTCTTTGCTTGCCCCAAGGCCACACCTTTCCCACTTGAGAAACAACAGTCCAAAAGAATTCTGTTTATGGTGTGCATTTGGCGAACAACAACCACCATAGAGAAAAAAGCATCGTTGGTCTCTATAGGGAGGAAAAAAGTAAATTTAAGTTATTTTTATTTAATTTGCTGAGTATAGTACCTTAGAGTACCGAGTATTTCAATCTGACATTGGATTTTCTCTGCCTATAATTCCATCCTGTGTGAAATGCGTCATGTCTGTCAGGATACTCTATAACTCTGCTGGGTCTCGTACTTATCATTCACAATGTACTCCATCCATTATTTTGAAATTCTTGGGCATTCAACATCTTTTTACCAGATCCAGTTCTTGAATTTTCTCACGAAAGTAATTTCTCTAACACATGCTATATAGAATGCTTTACTCAGCAATGTGTAGATTGCACTAAGAAAGGAGTTTGATATGCGTTCACTTACAGCAAATTATTTGTGATTTATCTAGTGCATTTTTTAATATTCAGCTAACCGCCAAAACCCCTAGGGCACTTTGAAATAAATAGTAGTTTTAAGTTGGAACTCTAATCCCTTGTTGGAAGTCTAATTACCACACAAAAATTCCTTAAACGACCTGGGGCCATTTAGCACAAGCTGGTAATTTCTGAGGCAGTTAGTTTTATTTAGATCGGAGAACATTCTCTCAGCGCAGTTCTCACTAATCTGAGCTAAACTAAATTTAACAAACCCTGCAGTTTCCAGAGTTCACTGAGAGTGCGCACTCAACCTAGAAATTGAATCGTGTTTAAAATGTACATGATCATGTCGGAATATCTTTCCAGGTCCAGTTAATGTGAAATGTATATATCGCTTAGCAAAGCAAGTGACATAATTACGTCGTTGTAAGAGAGAGGATAACATCGGATTGAAAATTCACCCTGTCTGATTTCCAGTTACATATTAAGTTTAAGATAAATTCAGAGTCTCGTCTTTTTCCATTTTACACAATATTCTGTAGCTTGGTCATTTAAAGCTGAAATTAACCAAGGAAAATTAGTATATGATTTTTCTATTTTGTTTAAGGAGCTGGCGAGAAACTAATTGCAGAAGTAAAATTCAGAAGATGTTAAATAACAGGCAAAGATTCCTACTAGTGAATACAGTGTCTATAAAATTCAAATAACACGATTTGCCAGAAGCAAGTATGCTCCGCTTTTGAATTCAAAAATTCAAACATAAATAAATATACGAGAGGATGGGCGTCCATGGCTGTGGGAGAATACCTTGTGCAGGTGGTCAAAATCAAGAAGAAGAGAGTCCATTTCATCGTCAGCGCTAGCTGTTGCCATCAAATTCGCCCGCCTCGAGTCTTAATCGTCTCTTCAAACTTTACAAAATGGATTTCTATTGTAATGCATCTGAATCTGACTCTGCATGTAATATGTAACTCAACTCTATGGCGCGCTCAATTCGTTTAGTGGACCTTCAAATATTCTCGCGCTATTTTAGGATGACCATCGTATTTATAAATTTTAACACACTTAAAGCGGGCAATTTGTTTTTCGATTATTATAATTTTAAAAAAAATCATAGAACATGTATCATTTTGGATAGTTTGTACTTGTCGAGGAGGAGAGAGGAGATGTCTTCCAAAGAGGGAGGATCCCTAGAGTTTTTATGGTTTTACTTAACTAACATTTTCAAACTTCTATATCAGATCATAAAAGAAAGACAAATAATTTATAAATCTCTATATTGTGTTCATTACATTGTCTTCCCCTTTACAAATTCTTTGTCCTCTAAGCATATTTATGGAAGACTTCTGCACTTGTTTGGCTCATACTACCTTCTCATGATCCTCTACTCTCATAGTTGTGACAGTTAATGATACAAGACAATATGATTTGTGAAGTATAAAATATAATTGTTTAACTATAAGTGGATTAGACAACCCAATTTCATCTTTTGTGGTAATGTGTAATCATAAGCTCTTTGGAAAGAACCTAATATATTATTGTTCCAAAGATTACTTGTATCTTGAGACTTAACTATATTGGTCTTTAAATTCTTTGGAATATACCTTCATTTTTTGTTGTTTGGAATGATGTTGATGCATTGATTAGATAAAAAATCAACTTTTGTGATTGGGATGTCGATAGGGTGTCTTTGTAATGCATTCCTCATACTTATAATGTTTTCTTGATTCACCTTTTGCATTAAGTTCTCTCCATATGCCTAAGTTAGTTTTATCGATCATTGAATTTCTATTGGTAGTCACTGCACTTGGATTATCCATTGTTTGTACTTCGACATCTTAATGTATCCTTATTTCAATTGGATTTGTGTATTTATGAGTTATGATGTTGACTAGATCTGTATTGGTTCCTTGTCCAGGACTTGGGTCTTTACATCCGAAGACTCCTCTAGTTCCATCGATTCAATTGTTATTTATTTATTAATTAATGCTTCATTTTTAGTGAGTTTATCTAACTTGTTATGTAGCAACTTTTTGTCATTTCTTAACTTCTTAATCTATGCAATCAAGTTTTGACTATGATTCTTAAGGCAAGGATTTTTTTCATCTTTATCAGTGATGAGTTTTTCAACTTCTTTTTCTACTTCTAATTGCCTTGTAGGATCATTTCTTAGATATCTTTAAGGTCTTTTGGTGATGGAGCTTTTGAATTTGATTTCATTTTAATGTCTTACAATGTTATCTTTTTCTTCTTATAGTGAAATGTCAAAAAAAAATCTTCATATTTAATATGACCGCCCCAATGTTTCCATCCAGGGTGAGCCAAGAATGATGTCCACTTGATTTAGATATATAGTTGTAACATTAAATTGGGATGTAAATTTATAACCATCAATTGGTAGTTGTAAGTCCCTAATTTTATATTTGGTTCTGGGGCTAATAATTGATTCGCCAAGTTGACGTCAATGTGATTTTCTTCGATGCGTAAACAAATAGCAATACTAATATCATTTCCCTTAATAATCCCCTTAAGTTTTAATAAGCCAACCATGCATTTGGAATAAGTCTTGTGGAATCTTTCTTTTCTCTACTGCCAAGCTTCATTTTATTTTCACTAGAACTTTCTCCTACATATAGCATTGTTACAAACTTAAAATACATTCTTCTTAATCCTTAGACCTTTAGTTTTTTTTTCCTTTTCAAATATAAGTTTGTTATATAATTTGATATTTTAGACACCAAAGAGTAAATCATTGACTTTCCAATTAACTTTAGAAATTCCCTCTAATATTTCTTCAATGTTAAAAGAATGGATTAAAAACCTTTGAAATATCCCAAGTTTAAATATATAAATATATATATATATATATGGTTAATCTTAAATAAGACTTACAAACAACCTTGGGTTATCGTTGTAAAAGGTTGTTCCCATAGGGAATGGAAATGTATTTGCCTTCAATAACCTGCTATATGTGATGCAATGAATCACGTGATTGAAAGATAGAAAGGTGAAGTCCATTGGATGTAGATTGGGTGTTTGGGAGGAATCATTATTACTCTCGCCACCTAGGTTCAATTCTTGTAAGTTACACAATGCTCTTGTTGAGCCCTAAGTAATGATTGAATGGATTATGTAATCTAGCCATAACTTGATTCTCCGGAATAGTAGGTGTTGGAATATTTTTGTGTGAAAAAAAAGGAAGTTGAAATCAGTGGCGTGGAGTGAAATCTATGGATTATTTGTTGAATAACCCTTACCTAAGTGATGATTTTCCTCAATAATCTTTCACAACAGTAATTATGTTGCTTCATTTTATGATTTGCAGTCAGCTAACAAGTTTGTTCCCACAACTATGTTTGGCATAGTTTATGGTAGACAAATTGTCTGATTAAATGAACTTCAACCACAATTTAGGGATCATTTTTAGTCCCTACTATAGCCGGCAATATAGCTTTCACTTTGTTGTCAAATTGAGTTGACTTTGTTATTATCAAAGTAAATTTTCATATAGTTATCTAATATTTTAGAAATTTTAATTATTAAATTAATTTTTTTATTAAAATATATTTTAGATTTTATTTTTTATTGGCTTTTAGGTTTGAATTGACAAATAATCCTTAGTTGGATGTGATTTTTTAAAATAAAAAATAAAATCAAAAAATCAAATTTTAGAATCTATTATTGATGGTTCACTAAAAGATCGTATTGGTTATTTTTCAAAAGATTCATTTTCAAAGTTTTCGAACATCATCTATAGCCTTTTTTGTGTTTCTTTATAAGAGTAATTTTTTAGAGTTTCCAAAATTCGTGGATGACATGGTCAACATGCCTATAAAAGATAGAGATTGGGCTTCTAAAATTGATGGACATTGATGGAAGCTTATAGCTGCATCTCTTATAGAGTAGTGTTACATTATTTAGTATGGAGCAACACTTTCTGTTTCCATGGCAAAGCTGCGATCGAAAAACCATGGCGAAGCTACAATCGAAAAACCATGGCAGAGTCGCCTGAGGTAAAACTTAGCATCTCCTCCAGTTTCCACAATTTCAACTCATGTTTCTTTTCTTCCTATAATTGATTTTTCCCTAAAATTCTATGAGCATATGTTGTTTATTCTATCTTTTAAATGACTCTTGTTCCTAGGGTTTGTCGCCCTAGTCACTCGGGTTTCTTTCACCGCAGTATCTGTCATTTTCAACCCTCTCCTCGTGGAGTCCATTTTTCTTTCTAGAGGGCCTAGTACCAGCCACATTAAAAAAGTGGGAAGTAATCCTGGCTTTAGGGGATTCTGTTGGGTTGGTCACCGACTTTTTCATCCCCATGTTTCTTCCTTTAACTCCGATCCTTTCGAGTCACGAGCTAGTCCTTTTTTATTTTTTCCTTGTCCATCGCTTCATCATGGACATTGTGCCCTTGCAACAAGGGACTAGATCTCTAGGCCCTTCTATTACACCTGACAAGAAACTGTCAGTCAAATATCTTGCTCATCAAGGGGGATTGACCCCTAGCTCTGCATGAGAGGTGGGGCTTGGGGTTTCTAGGTTTTCTCTTACTAACCATATTTCCACAATTTCCCTTTCGTCCCATAATGAGGGGAAGCCATTACCTTGTCCCCCTATGCCCCTTTCTGCCACATCCTCCTCCCCATAACTTTGTGACAACCCTCCACCTATTGGGGTTTTGACTAAGCAGCTAGCTTGTCCTAGGGGCCATAAGGCGAGGTCTCGGTGACTTATTAAGCTTTATAAAACCAAAGCGGAGCCACCCACCTTTGTGCTTAGTAAATATGTGAGTATGGATTGTATTGTGAACCTATCAATTATGGAATTAACAAATTGCCTTGAATATGCACGTATGAACAGAGCTTAGATGGTTTGGTGGGTCTCATATCATTGGGGTGATATTTTGGAACACCCTCTAGGATTAATCTATTGCCCAATGGGTGGTTTATCTTCATTTTTCTTACAAGAGGATGACCTTATCAAGATTCTGTCGAGATATTGGGTTATTGATTTAGGTTTTTTTCTCCTCAACCGATGGCACCATAATTTTGATCTAGACAAGGAAAGGCCCTGTGTCGCCATCACTTTTGGGTTCTTATGTCATGTTTTCCTTATGCAATTTGGACTAAGGGGGTTCTTGTGGGATTTGAAAACTCGGCTGCTCATTTTGTCTCCATTGATGAGCAGGCTCTTTATGGAGTTGAAAAACTGTTGGCTTCTGTTTTAGTCGATATGGACACATCAGATGGTCTACCCACTGAAATCAAAATTGTCTAGGGTGATAACATTATTATCGAGCATATTGACTACAAAGGCATATCGTTTCAGTGTTATCATTATCGACAGACAGGTCATCTCCACCGCTAGTGCTCGAAGGATAGGCCTGGTTCATCCATGGAGACAACTTCTTGGGATTTCCCTCTTCATCGGTATCCCCACATATTGACTATTGCAACTTCCTCCACTACTCATCCTCATGTTGCTACTTTACTTTCAGCTTCCAAGGAAGGTACGTATGAGCTTCATCCCACCTCATGCTATGATGATATTACTTCTGATGATTTAAGATATATTAACTCTTTTGAGAAGTGTTTTAGTCATTATCATAGGATCAATGAGGGGGTCGCCCAATACCTTGTTTCGAACAAACCCCTGGCAAGGATTGGGTCCTTATGTTTGGAGTATAGTTTTACCCTGCGTGTGACCCCAGAAGAGGATATTCTCTCTTCTATAGGGTCTGACTCTAACCAGATCTCTGATGTTTTCATTCCACTTACACAGGAACCTCGAGTGGTCATGGTCGTGACCCATGATGTGACTATGTCCAGTTGGGATATGGCCTCCTTTCACCCCTTACCTCCAACTTCTTGCTATA
Organism: Pseudotsuga menziesii; assembly: GCA_001517045.1. NCBI lineage: Eukaryota > Viridiplantae > Streptophyta > Pinopsida > Pinales > Pinaceae > Pseudotsuga > Pseudotsuga menziesii. The sequence goes on along the minus strand of LPNX010161372.1, from coordinate 291,334 downwards.
CCATTTCCCCAGAACCCACTACTCTCACTTTTATTGATGCAACAACCAATATTCCTCTGCCTATTTTCTCCAAGAGACCCTCCCTGAGTCCTCCTACTTTTATTTTAAATCCCCCTAGTCATTATAATGTTACTATTCAATCAAAAAACATGAAGAAAGGTTGATCCAAAACTAACCCTTCCTCCTCACCACTAGAGAACCCCCCTCAGTATATCCCTCTATCTAAAAGGATTGAATCTACATCTAGTTCTTTGAATTCCCCTTCCTTTACTCCTCGGGCCCTTAAAGCAATTCAACCCTCTCTTAGGGTTTCTTAATGTTGATTATTTCACTTAATATTCGTGGATCGGGAGAGGGGGGGGAAGCACGATCCCTCAAAATATTACTCACTCTTGTTAAAGTTGATGTACTTCTTATCCAAGAAACTAGGTCTCCTTCCTCTCGGGCTTGTGCTTACTTCCATGATCTTTTCCCAGAGTGGAAGGTTTTTTGTTCAGGATAAAGCACCCTTGTAACCTAGGGTCTGGGGTTACTAACCTGCAGACAATCAACTTTTCACAGGGAATGGAAAGAGAATAGGAAGAAATTATTGACTAACCCGATTAGAGACGGTTGGTCCAAGCTTGATCTTCTCTTGCTCCACTTCTCTCCAAAGCTTCTAGGGATGTACTTCTCCACTTGTAAAGAGCAAATCCTTTAAGTAATATCTCATGCATATGTATATCAGAGGTTAGATGAAACACATATATATAACATAATCAAACATATTCATTAAGCCAATATACATAATAGACTCAATACAAGATTGGAAGAAGAATTCTCTTTATTAACAAGTGGTGAATAAGATAAGAGTACAACCCAACTTCTGACACAAGGACTCATCTGCAACCAAAGGACTCTGAGTTCTACTGCTCCAAGACTCTAAAGATATACCACCAACATAACTGTGCTCTCCAAAAATGATTGATTAGCCCCCACCCCAAGGCCTCTATTTATACTTTGGGAAATAGAGTGGTTTCGAAGGTTGGGATGGTTGAGATGGTTGGGATAGTTATGGATTTGGCCCCAACTAATCTCATCTAATCTCGATTTATATTTTTTAATGTCGAATTAAGGTATATGCGGGTATTAATATAGGCAACTCGCATATGACACGCGAGTTGCTCAAAGGAAACTCGCGTATGCAAGTATACGCGGGTTGCAATGCAAATACTCACATATGACACACGATTTGCAATGCACATAGTCGCGTATGCAACCCAAAAATCATAATAAAAATATACAAGGCTGGTCTGAGGAAAATGCATCAAAGGTCATGCCCATCTATAGTGTTTTGGCCACTTCAATCCAAATTGTCCTTTTGTGTACCAACATGAGGAATGTCGGCACTCGGACGGAGAAGTGCCATTTTGGCTGATAACAAGGTTTTAACTATAGATTCTCCAAGCATATTGGGGGGCTTCTTATCCATTTGGAATCCTTAAGTTGCAAAATTTTCAGATTTTAAATCACCAGTTGGGATGGTTATAGTAGGAACACTTAAAGGTTTTTATGGGGAGATATGCTTATCGAATTGTTATGGTCCATATTGGAATCGTAAATCATTCTAGGATACGGTGGTACATTGTGGTATACTGATGGCCCCAATCTCATTGTTATAGGGGATCTAAATCTAACTCTGGATGCGCCAAGGTCTGGGGTGTTTATGCTAGGACTGACTCCCTAGTAGACTATTTCAAGGACATATTTAATGAATACAAACTGGTTAATGTGTCTCCTACAATCCTTAGACCCACTTGAAAAAATGGTAGAAGAGGCTCAAATGCGGTGGGAAAGTGGTTAGACCTTTTTTTGATTAAAGAATCACTTGTGGGATCACTTTAGCGCTTTCATATGTGGATTGAGCCTTCCTCCATATCTAACCATGACCCAATTATCTTTCAATGGGATGGAGAGCCTTATATTTGTATATCCCCTTTCAAATTCAATCACAACTAGATTAAGGAAGACGGGTTTTGTCAGCTGATTCATGACTCTTGGTGGGACTTTCATGTTCCCGACTATTTGAACGCTATGGACCACTTTTTTCTCAAACTCAAATGTCTCAAGAATATTGTTAGATATTGGATCAAAACTAATGTTCGCTTAAAGCACTTGGAACTATTAGGGATTCAAAATATTTTATCAATGGTCTATGGACACAATATTTTGGGAAATTTTTCGAAGGAGGAATTAGTTGATATTGCTCTGATGGAGGAGTTGACGGACCACATCCTGAAGAAAGATGAAGCTAACCGGCAATTAAAGATGAGCTATGTGGATTGTTGAGGGTAACTATAATACATATTTTTTCAAAATTTTGCTAATGGTAGGAGACCAATAAACACCATTTGGGACCTTTTATGATGTGGATGGATCTTGGGTCTCTTCGCAAGCAGATTTGGAATCAGTGGTAGTAAATCATTTCTCATCTTTATTAAAGGATCTGAGAAACTTTAATATTTTCAAACATTTGGTCGTGCTCCAACATCTCCCCTTTCGCTTTACCAAGGAGGAAGGTGAGCACATCGGTGCTTCAGTGTCATTATCTGAAATTGAGTGTGCCCTTAAGCAAATGGATAAGGATAAAAGCTCAGGCCTGGATGGTGGACGGTTGAGTTTTTCCTATCCTATTTTTATCTGGAGGGGGCTGAATTATTGTAGATGGTTGAATTTTTCAGATTAGAAGGCCAAGTGTTTGGTTTTCTGAAATCAACTTTTATTTCTCTCATCCCTAAGTCAAACAAGCCAAAAGCCTTTACGTATTTCCAACATATATCCCCTTGTAAATTGGTGTATAAGGGAATTGCTAAAGTCATATCCAAAAGAATTAGGCCTTTATTAGACTTTGTCATCTCCAAAGAACAATTTGGTTTCATCCCTAGGCACCAAATATCAAATGTTATTGGCATCACACATGACATTCTACATTCCATCTAGGTGAAAAAAGAGAACATTCAGATCCTTGAACTTGATCTTATTAAATCTTATGACTGAGTTAGTTAGGCTATGCTTAGGCTGACCCTCTTACAAATTGGTCTGCCTTTGATGGTGTGCAATTGGGTGATGGCATGTGTATCCTCGTCTAATATGGTTGTGCTTGTTAATGACAGTCCTACCAATTTATTCAAGATATCAAGGGGTTTGCGGCAAGGTTTCCCCTATCCCCAATTATTTTTCCCCTCATCATGGAAGGCTTAATAAGACGAATGTCTCAACGAAAAAGGATGGTAAGATTGAAGGCATTAAGTTTTCAAGGGTTCTTCAAATTACTCATCTAATTTTTGTTTATGATGTTATGATTTTTTGGTGCTAGTGATCGAAATTTCTAGGAAGAGTTTCACATGATCTTATATTTTTTTTGCAATGTTGTAGGGATGGAACTAAGTAATGATAAATCCACTTTCTAATATGGATCTAGTGTTGATAGGCAGGATTCAGTAGTGAGTACTCTCTTCCCTTTCAAGAATGTTCCACTTGAATCAGGTCTCAAATATCTTGGATACTTTATCAATCCCAACAATTATCGAGTTAAACATTGGGGATGGCTTCTAAAAAGGATTGATAAGGAGATAAACAATTGGCCTTACATATATCTTTATATTTGTGGTCACTTGACTTTGGTAAAGTCGGTTTTGACCGCCATCCCGATGTATTGGTTTTCCTTGGCACTTCTTCCTCAGTCCATTTGGAATGATATTAGACATAGGATATCCAATTTTCTTTGGTCGGGATCTGTCGTTTCTTCACATTATCATTTGGTGGCCTAGGAGCAGCTTGCTAGGCCTAAAGAACTGGGTGGGTTGTATATAAAGCATCTAAGATGGTTCAATTCGGCCTTGGTCATGAAACATTTTATGGAGAGAATTGTTGGGAAGGGATTATGGCCAGACGTGATCACGTATAAATACCTTCATGAGAAACCTTTCACTCAATGGTTCATATTTGCACTAAGAACTTGGAGAGGTGCATCATTTTTCTGGAAGGGATTTATGAGATTATTCCCTTGGATAAAAACTAATCTTGCTTGGAAAGTTAGAAAGGAACTCCATGTCGCTGTGGGTAAAGACCATATTGTGGGTTTTTGTGGCTCCACAATGCTCAGCTATGAACTCATTGGTTCGATTACATGTGTTGGTATTAGTCATTTAAATCATATTTCTAGGCCCGACTTCTTTTCACCTCTAGGGTTGTATTGATTACAAGAAATTGATTTGGGACTTGATGGAGCTTTGTGTGTGGAGTGGGATTCATTTATATCTCTTCTCAATGGGGTGGGGGTGTCAGGATTACTTTTGAAGAGGACTTATTGGTTTGGGACAGGGACAAATCAAAAGGGGAACTAAATGCAAAATTTGCTTATAAGTATTTAGCCCAATCCCATTTATGTGCTTCTTTATATTGGTGGACATCACAAATATGGAAGTAGAATATTCCACCTAAACTGAAATTTTTCATTTGGCTTTCCCTTGCAAACAAAATCCTAACAGGGGATAACATACAAAAAAGGGGTTGGTATGGTCCCAGAATGTGTGGCTTGTGGGATTGGTTGCTGAAAATGTTGAACATATTCTTGTATTGCTCCATTAGTAGACTAGTTTGGGACGAAGTCTCTTCACTTTGCAAATCAAATTTGTTTGGGGTACTAGTTCTCCTGAACAAAACTACCATGACTGACATCTTAGGGATAAAACTTATAAATTATTTCCATCTTTCACTTCTTGGAACATTTAGCTCATGTAGAATCAGGTTATTTTTCAGGGGATTAATCCAAATGCACGGTTGGTTGCTATGAAGTCTATTGGTATGTTTAAGGAATATTCTGTTGATACATCTTCTACTAAAGTCAGATCTATGGATAAACCACACCTCTTGGAGGGCTAAGCCATTGATTTATTTGATGGTGCCTCTAAAGGGATTTTAGGTGGATGTGGGCTTTTTCTTAAGATTAATGAAGAGCATCACTTTCATCTCACGCTTGGGTGTGGGGAAGCCACTAATACTAAAGCATAATTATTAGCACTGTGTGTTCTCCTCCAATTTGTTTGGTCAAATGGTGTGTTTCTCTACAGATCTTGGGTGACTCCTCTGCTATCATTTATTGGTTCAACAACCTATCAAAGTTTGGTAACATTTACCTAACACATTGGCTATCCAGGATTGATGAGCTCAAGTCACACTTTTGGATGCTTCAAGTTTCACATGTCCACAAGGAATTTAATGAAGAAGCGGAATCTCTATCCAAGAGGGCTCTCTTGTGTGATGAAGGATGCCTTACAGTTCAGGAATATATTGAAGGTGTCCTCACTCATGAGGAGACCATCTATTTCTACTATTGTTGGATTGGTATATTACTTTCCTTTTTGTTGTCGGCAATACTCCCTTTTCCATAGATCTATTTCTCCAATGACCACAAGTCTATTTTGGCAGTTCTCGTTTGTATCAACACACCTGAGACTCATTCTTAACTGTTTTGTAACTACTAGTTAGTATAGTTGACGATGTTTTATTTTTTAGAGCTATATATATCTCTACCTTGGAGATGTCATATATTTCAGATGTAATGATCCTCTTCTCTTTGATTCAACTTTGAATAGTAAGAAAATATGTTTTTTTAAGATGAAAAAAAGAGATCGAGCTTCCAAAACTATGCCAATGACTCATCGACTAGACCTCAAAAGGTTATATTTTGGTAAGTTTTCAAACACCACCGATAACGCCATCAACATGTTTTCGAAAGAATGACTTGTTTAATTTCTAAACAACACTAATAAGGACATGGTTCAAGTTCTAAAATATGACCGTTACCGAGTTTTAAAACATTGTTGATAAGGCTATTCACATGTTTGTGGAAGATTAGCCACTTAAGCTTCAAAACGACGTTGATGATATCATCAGTTTAGCTTTGCAAGATTATTCAAATTGGGGTTTTAAAATTACGTCAAAGATACTGTCGATGATACTTTATAAGGTTCAAATCTTAGTTTTGGATTACCGCCAACCCACTTCATCTTGATCCGCCATAAACATTTCCAGTTAGACCATAAAGGTTTTGTTCACTCGAAAAGCTTCAAAGTAAGATTTGATACATCAACACCCACTCGAACCTAATTTATCAACAATATATTGAAACTCAACATTAGTATTTGAACTTCGACGATTAGACCCTAGGTTTTTGCATGGCCCCATTTATTGCGTTTTGATGACTCTATAGTGATTCTTATGAAGATCTTTTT
>LPNX010161372.1:257440-284820 GCA_001517045.1 Pseudotsuga menziesii | reverse complement strand
ATGCGTGGGATGATTTTAATAATTTATTGTCATTCCAGTTGAACCCACAACCATATCATAAGTTTATTACCTTATATTCAAAAGAACACGTCTCGAGTTCAACTCGGTTAGTGCATCATTAGACTGTTTAGTTAATTATTGGCATATCAAGTGTTCTTCAATTTTATTGGGCTTGTATAAACATTGTCTTTCCCCTTTTCCCCGCAGCTCAAATTTTCATTCTCTCAAATTGTGCAATTTAGTTTTGCAATCTAAGAATGTTTCTTGTAGTCTGGGTCTAGGTCTAATGTCAAAAGTTGTGGGAAAAAAAATATATGAAGAATTATTCTTTGATATGTGATTACTTTTTGCACCTCTTTTTTGAATAGTTTTCAAAAAGGAATGCACAAAGATATCATCCAAAGAAAAGGTTGTGATACAAAGTATTAGAAACTATTAAATGGAAGAGGATTATACTTATATCAAAATATTTGGAGATTTCCCCTCCACACATTTTTCCTAAATACTTCCCATGCAAACTATTCATATATGAGATTGCTTATCAATCTACCAAGAATGGAATTAATGACAGCTTGACAAGGAAAAAAAACTCATGATCCCACAACTCATCTACATTGGGAACTTTGGTATTAATAAATTTAAAATATCTAGAGATCAAGCTCAAATAATGCTCAAATATATATTTCCTCATTTCCAGTTTAGTAGGCATGACCCACAAGGTTAAGTAGTTAGACACTACAACTAAGTAGGTTTGATATGGCCATATGCTTATGAAGATGGAAGAATGAAAAACAATTGGATAATGTTGATTCATGGGATGATGTGTTGAGTAGAAATAAATCTCAAGTTCACAAGGATTCTAGTGAGTCTTCAAGTGGGAAAAGTGAAAAGAGTGAATGCAACAAACATAAATAATAACAATAATAGATAAATAAATATAAACGATTAATAAATTAAAGTCAATCAAGCCTTACACCTCCGTTGGTGAATAGTCACCAAGAAGGCCTATTAACACGACTTTCATTATCAATGTAAAGAATCATTTTTCATACCATCTTATTATTTATTATCAAAATGTGTGTTGTCAAATATTTGTGGGCATTTTAGAAATTATGTGGGTGTTAAGAAGCTTTTATGCTTCATTGGTATTAGAGTCAGGTTCTGGTCTAGCTTTTGGATAAAGATTCAAACCTTATATGGTTATTAAAATTTAATAATACTTTATTATTAATAATAAGTCATACAATCAAAAAAGTAAAAAGAAGAAGGATAAGAAGAAGCAAAGGAAAAAAAAACAACCCATTGTATTACGAAACCACAGCTTTTTAATAAAAAAACCATTACATTAATAAAAAAAGGTTTTATGATAGAGTGCAGGAAAAATAATTAAACTATATAGTGAATGATCAATCATATTTTTAGGATTAAAGTGCTTTACAAGTCTATTTAAGAAAATATTTCTTTTTTATAAAATTAATCCCCAAGATTTGAACTTGGGTGGGGAGGGTAACATTCCTTCTTCCCAACCACCCAATCACATTTAATATACAAGAAGTATTAAAGGGAAAAAATTAATTATTAAAGAGTATAGTATACTATACAAGATAAAAGATGTATTTTTTTGATATATTTTGGGATAAGAAGCATGCCAAAATGGCGTCTCATGACAAAAAACAAGGAAGATTCCTGCAAACTTTTAAAAAACATGCACACCCCATATTAAAAACTTATGGGTTTATTCAAGAGAAAAATGTCTGCATCGCTATTTTCCCGACAACTAAGAATAATTGTATAAACGTTGAACTAACAAACCGATTAATGCTTTCAAAATCAGATATAATTGACAATAACATGATTCTTTTTTATGAGAAATATGAGATTAAGAACCTACAACTATATGTTGATGATTACAAGGTCCTAACTCCATTCAGTATTGTTTTAGTTGTATAATTGGATCAAGACAAGGTTGATATAATTCTAGGGTCGCTTTTGTTAGATACATTGGGTACCTTCATGCTCAACACAAGGAAAAAGTTTTAGGCATTTCCTTACAAAAAGAAGAATACCACATTCCAGGATGTTACTCTGAAGTCAAGTTCAAGAGTTGTGTCATCTAAAGAATTCAAAGACATCTCGAAAGTGCTTTCACAAAAAGATCAAAAATCAATACAAAATATGCAGAAAGAATTTGATAAAGTCATCATGGACAAAGAAGAAGAGACCCTTTCATCTAAGCGATCATAATCAGAAGTTTCTTCTTCAAATCAATAAGGCTAAGGATAAGGAACAATATAATCAAAGGCTAGAAGAGGAGAATCAAGATCTTCAGAAGAAACTATTAGAAAATATCGAAGAGAATGGTCACCTTAAAAAGCATAAACAAGATCTAATAGATTAGTTTCGGAAGCTTAAAGAGGATGAGAAATCGCAAGAACCTTAAGAATGATAAAGATTCATTGGAAAAAGAAGAAAAACAATTTCAATCCTCATCATAGTTCAAAAAGAAGTGAATCCAGCAGAAAAATGAACAATCAAAACTTATTATCGACACCCCAATTATAAAAGTCATTTTGACAAATGACAGGGTCAAAAGGAACATAAATAAGGAAGATATGATTTCATATGCAGAAGAACAAAAAATCTACAACCTAAACAGAAAACATGAAGATTGATCCAACAAAGTGACAAACAATCAACTCCGATTAAGGTAAATCTTGGATGGATCACTTCCTAGGAAATGCAACATTTCACTTCAGGGATTTAGAAATTATATCGCCATGTTTCATCAAGTGTCAGAATTATAGGTTAAATAGAGACATGAGAAGATGTTATGAACAAGAAAAAATGATAAGTCCTTCACTAAACAAAGCTTCCCTTAATGGGAAGGAAATGTAACAAACATAAATAATAACATTAATAGATAAATAACTATAAACAACTAATAGATTAAAGTCAACTAAGAGACACCTCCCTTGGTGAATAGTCGCCAAGAAGGCCTATTAATACGACTTTCATTATCAATGTAAAGAATCAAATTCCATAGCATCTTATTATTTATTATCAAAATATGGGCTGTCAAATATTTGTGGGAATTTTAGAAATCTTGTGGGTGTTAAAAAGCTTTTATGCTTCAGTGAAGAGGGAAAAGTTAAAGAAATAGCAGTTACCAGATTTAAAGGTTGAAACTGAAAGAAAGGTGAAAGAGAAACAAGATTGAGTAGAACATAAATTGAAACAAGAATAATATAAGGGTAGAGAAACAAAGTTAAAGGAAGAACGTACAACTAGAGAACAAGAAGAACAAGAAAGAGAAAGGGTGACCAAACGAAAGCAGGAACATGCCAAGCTTAAACAAGAACACAACATATTGCAAGAAGCCAAGCAGAAGGCAGTACATGGAATATTTTTGGTAGCCAAGAAGAAGGCAGAACACTCTGAATGCCTCCTACCTAAATATGATCTTAATTTGACAGTTTCTTCATATGATATTATTAAAATTTGTATCTTATCAATCAAGTTGATGAATGTCCAACATGAAGACATTGTTTGTTGATTATTTCCTTATACCTTGGAAAATAAGGCACCCACTCAGTACAGGGTTGGTAGGTACATGAGGGGCCTTGGTGGACTCTGGGGGAGATAATTGTGAACACCTTCACCTGGGGTTTGGGAATAGAAACAAATAATCAAGATGAATGGTTAGTGTTATCGTTGAGATTTGCACATGAATGTGAGAAAAATATCAACTCATTGAGAGAGATCATGGGGTCAAGTCAATGAGTTGGGTGCAATTGTCACCACAACAACCAACTACTTCTATTTAAGCCAACTCCTAAACAAAATCCAAGGGAGGTAGACCCTAAAAGATATAACGATGGTCACTTTGGAAAAAAACGACTTAGGAATTAATATAAGAAATTGGGAAATTAGTCTAGAAGTATATCTAACAGGGAAATCAATGTTTGTAATCACTAAAACAAGTAAATCAAAGCTTCAACATGTATAAGATAGAGATCAATGCTTTAACCATTTGGAAAAAATATACGACTGCAAAACTTGAAATACTTGCAAGCTACAATATGAATTAATTTACAAACAAAAGGGAAGATATCGAATTACTAGAAAGCGAAAGCAAAGTCAAATTGTGAACTCGTTGGAGAGAGGATTGACTAGCTTGTTAAATGGAGGATCCTTGAATTATGAACCTGCTTGATGCAGGGATCGATTATTTGTTACTTGTGGATTATTTAGGGGAAAGGGGAGTTTTCGATATACATGAGGTACATGGAAACAAGTTCAAGAATGATGTCAAGTGTGGTACCACATGAAGAGGGGACTAGATCGAAGTCACATGGAATGTCCAACTCAGTACACCAAATGAGGGTGTAGCCTAACGTATCCCAACAATCACTACCTATTATGGTCGCTTAAATATTGGATATACCCACAAATTGACAATTTTGTGAATTTATAGAAGTTGGAATATGTTTTGAGGGAGGAGTAATTTTAAGTTCAGTTAATGTGAAGTGTTTTGGAATTAATTTTTAGATGGATTTAATTGGAGAATTTAAAACATGCGTAAATTAATGAACATAATGTATTAGAATTCATAAATATCTAAGTAGAAATAGAAAACAATGAGGATTGAAGAATATATTGTTAATTTTAGAGCACCAAAGGAAGTGTGGTCTAACCTAAGTTAGGAATTTGCATAGAGTTAACACGCGAAGTTAGATGCAAAAAATGAGATGCAAGGGGTAGAGGAGATGTGATACCTTCACCCTACTAGATTGGTTACAATAAACTATGCAACCCTTATAATGCCTATTATTGGTCCTTATGGCCCATAGTTAAACTTTCAATAGTTAGAGAATGAATGTAAGAAAGTGGTAGAAAATATGCCTTATTTGGTGGGTACCCTACGGGTTTGAATGTTGTTTGATCCAGGATGGCCTTTGGATTGCATTATCGTTGTCCTAAACCTGGAAGAAAATTTATGCAACAAAAAATAATGTGCTCCATAATGAATCCCTTATATCTCTCCTAAATGGGGACTTAACTACCAAAAAGAGTTAGACAAATAAACCAATGAAAGAGGGGATTATAATCTGCAGATCTAGATGGATGTAAGGGTTCGTATCATGATATTTTCTCACTATCCAAAGAGTAGGAGGTGAGATAAACTATGATACAAAAACTTATTAGATGTTTTTATACACTAATTTACAACATCCAATCACATACATTGGTATGCATGCCATGTAATTGTATTTTAAATAAATATTTTATGCGTACATGTGCATTAATAGTAGCATGCATCTTTAGACAACATGCACTAACATGCAAATGATATTTTGTAAATCTACTTAAGCTATTCACTCTTAATGACATATTTAAGTCCATACAAGTATAAGATCTACAAAAGAAATGTAACTTTGAAATCTAGAGATCAAATACAAGCTTGGATGTAACTATTGGATGTAACTATATGTAACAAAAAATGGAGATTTTTACTTGAGGATGGTAGAGAGATAGGAGAAACGTCCTTTAGGTAGGTAATAAAGCTCCAAAGTGATGCACCAAGGGACTAGTATGATTGAGCCACCAAGTTTGAGAGGGTTTCTCAAGGCTAATCACTCACTTCTCGATGCATGAGGACATTCAAATGTTAGAATAAAATATAAATGGGATATAAGATCTCCCATACTACTCCTTCAAGTGTAATCCTACAAGAAAATGTTAGATAAATAACCAATTTCAATTGAAAGAATGCTTAAAACTAACTCCTATCAAGTAGTCTACATAAAACCTCAATAGAAAAACAATTTAAAGAGATTAACCCTATTGAATGACAACACCCTTTCTAATGCCCAATAAGAAGTAAGGAAATAAATAAAGTAAACCAACAAGATTAAATCACATATGATAGCTTGAGACCATATATTCACACATTAAAGAATACCACAAATATGACCTCCAAAGCCCTGTTTATTAAAAAATACAAGAGAAAAAGTACAAAGAGCCCGTGTGAAGCTTCAACTCACAACCAACAACAATGGTATATGAGAAGCATCTATTAAATAGGAGGAAGGAGAGGATTAACCCCCTTTCTAGATCATGCATGCACTAAGGATAAGGTGACACATGTAGAGGCAGTCCAAAACCCTAATGCACCACCTCTAAGAAAACTCAAGCAAATGGTGGAGTGAACTAAGCTTGATTAGGCCACCAAGTACCACATATAGGAGGGGCATCTCATGCAATCCAAGATATATGTTCCAAATATATGAGGATGATATCATGAATATTAATATATATGCAACGCCCCTATAGTTAACTCCAAAGCTAGGAGAAGACACCCTTTTTGGTGGAGATTCCATGCAATCATTGAGAGACGATCCCGCATATAGGATATGAATAAGGAGGAGGGGCACCACCTTTGGGAGGAGATCCCAACATTGCATGGATGAGGAGAAGGCTCCATCTTTCTCCCATGGATGAGGGAAAACACCCACATGCACCCTCCTTGAGGGGGTCGGTGCCTAAAATATTCATTTTTCAATATTTAACCCCTTATCTCCTTTTCACATTGTTAATTGTCATTTTTACCCCCAAGGGACCTAAAAGTTCATGCATGTTACTAGGGACATGGTGATCAACTTAGATTTTGAAATCATACCATAAGAACTTAGAGAACAACCTGAGAAACCTGTGTTATAAAATACTTTGGCTTTGGAGCTGTGAGTGAAGAAACCAGGATAAACTCTTACCACTAGGATCTAATTTCATCTAGGTAAAAGAAACACTCCAAAGTTGTGATAAATGTTGGAGTTATTATTTATACTGAGAGGAGCGGGGGTGAATCAATATATAACATAGTGTTAGCTCTCCAGTAAACTCCTCTAGGTTGCAGCTCGAGGATGCCTGGTAACTTCAATGTTTCTCCAATGGTTTACTAAATGGATCAAGTCAGATGACCTATAAGACCTCACTCACTCAAGAAATGCATAAAACTCAATAAAATAGATAAGGCTTCTAACTATCAATGTTCAGAGGGTTGATAATAGGGTGAATAAATGGAGAACTCGATATGCTGGCAAATTCAAATATAAAGCAATCACATATGAATGGATAATCATAACAAGGAAAAATACTTGCAATTCAACTCATCAACACAGAGATAGGATGACAACTATCTAGTATAAGACAAAAAGAATAAACCTGAATCAGACATCCAAGCACAAGTACAGAACAGAAAAGAGATGGAACCTAAACATATAATGGAAAAAGAGCTTATATTAAATGATGAATAACATGAGAAGCTTAATAACAATAAAGGGTCTAAAATACTCCGAAGTCGAACCTTTGCTTCAACATTAGTCCTAGGCTTTATAGCCTTTACAAAATTTATTTCAGATCTTGAAATGTTGGATCGAATTTACTAAAAATAGATAACATAACTGTTTTTGCAAAAATTAAGTCAAAAACCCTAACTTAAGTGCTAATCTATCTAACTCTAATACTTGTTCACTCCTTGAACTTTTTAATAACTGCCACGATCATTGAAGTAGAACTAGGCCATGTTATCTGACAGATAAGTCACGATTTGTCAAAAGTAGGTAGGGTTTGTGACCCATTTAACCTCGCTGGCACCTTCAAAACTGGAACAGACCCAATCTACTAGTGCCTTTAATTAATATTCAAATTCATAACTCATCCCTGAGGTGTTTGGATCAATCAAAATTGGTTATGTGTGTAAGCATGTATTTCTGCACTGTTCTGTGCTTTTGGTGGCTAAGAAAACAAAATTCTGGGTCTGTAAGCTGCCGAAAGCTCTGCTTTCGGTGGCTAATGAATAGCTGTTGCATTCTCCTAAGCCACCGAAAGATATAATTCTGAAAAATTTAATTAGTCTTTTAGTCAACCTTTTACAGCTTCACTTCTAACCTTCTGGTACTTCTTCAACCTGCATAACATTTGCAATATCAACAACATCATGGGATGCCTCCGGATCCTGAAGGCCTATTGTTGCCTCTGCTAGGGTTTCCAGTGCAAGTTGTGTTTTAGGGTTTGAATCCTTCGTCTGCAACCTCGACAGTCTGATCATCTTGTAGAACCTGGTGTTGTCTTTCATTAATCTCATATTTCTTTTTTGGAGCAGGATATACATCCCTCTCACTTCTAGAAGAGAATTATGCAATTTAGTATTTATTTTGGTTAATCTTGCATTAGTCCTTTTTATTTCTCTTTCTAAGACCTCTAGTTCATGTACTTTCCCTAATATATGGTTGATTCTCTGGGACCTAGGTTTGCTAGAGGAAGCCTTTTCCATTGGTTCATCTTGACCCTCCCTTGGTGTAGGTGAGGGAAACTCCTCATGTTATGCTACAACCTGCTTTGTTAGGTCAACTTCCTGTACCTCTTCTTCTTCAGAGTCTGAGTAAGGTAGGTTGAGTATATTTTTACCTTGTGCTGGAGCCTCCTCCTCCTTTCCTTTAAAATCCATATTTCTCTTGGCTTTGTTGGTCTTATAAGTTGGAGAGGCCTAATCCACTGCCACTAGAGAGATGGCCCTCCTCTTCCTCTTACCACTTCTAGGAGTGGTGAACTTCTTTGAAGGAGAATTTCCTTTGTCTTCTGGATGCAAGCCTATCTCAAACTCTTTCCAAAATAAGAAGTATGTCCATGCTATGTTTCTTCTTTGCAACGGTTCTTGGACAATGAGCTTTATCAGGCCATGATGGGATAGCCTACCTGCAATTTTGGTGGGCTGGGCTTTGAGCTGATGGGCCATATTGGTGAGGATCTTGTGTAGGTAGAAAGGCATGTTCAGTGGGATCCTGCCAGTGAAATGGTTCATCAATTTAAAGTGGTATATCATCACCCTGTTATACCTGCCCTCACAAGTTATATAAACTAGGATTGCTTTCAACAACTACTTCCACTTCTCCTCAAGCCAGGTTGAAGGGATGATTTTATCCCATACTACATTCTTGTGTTTAGGATTCAAGTAAGACTTGAATTCCACATCCTTCATGATGGCGGGTTTGAACAATTTATCCCTAGTCCTTGGGAGTTCTTATACTTTTTCTATCAGGGCCTCATCAACCTGGAACTCTTCTTTGCCTATTAATGCCTTCGATCCATCAAAGGAGAGAGAAAAGGATTCTACCACTTGCTGGTGGGATCCCTGAATTTTCTCACAAAACTTGTAACAGCATGCATCTTTGAAGAATTGGCATACTGCTGGATGTGACTCGAGATAGCCATTGTCAACCAATTCATGTTTGAGGGCAGGTCCTCCTCCTTTCTTCATGTCTAAACTGCTCTTCTTGTACCTGCAAAAATCAAAATTCAAACTATGGGAAGGAGATTACCGTGCTGGTTTCAGGGAGGGCTTGGATTAGTGAGGATGCATGCAGGAAAATGTGGAATGGACTGAGGAAAGGGTGTTGATTTTGAGGGGCTAATCGGTCGATTGGTACTTGAGCAAGATGATAGTAAACTCTGGTGAGAACCACGAGATGGCCCCAGTGCAGTAATAATTTTAACTGGAACTTAATGTTTTGTGGTGGTTCGATTGCAGTCATGGGACATGTGTAAGGTAGCAAGGGTTTAGGTCTTTTATCAGTCACTTTGGTTTAATAACAACCTCTCCTTTACCAACTCATGATTTTATGCAGTCCCAGTCTTTTCTACAGTTAAGTGCTTTATCGTGACACTCCTCATGCTGACGGTGGTTGATTTTGATGGATTCACTAACCATTTTCCTCTTTTGGAGCTTTCAGCAGTTAAGGTAATCTTGGATCTAATTTGTAAGCTACCAAAAGCTGGGATTTTCGGTGGCTAATGAACCGTTGAGACGTTCTCCTAAGCCACCAGAAGCTGCCCTTCCAAAATTTCATTAAAAATGGATTCAATAAGCTTTCGGCGGTTAATGTAGTCCTGAGTCCAATTTTTAAGCTGCTGAAAGCTGGGATTTTCGGTGGCTAATGAACCGTTGAGACGTTATCCTAAGCCATCGAAAGCCAAACTTTGATTTTTATAAAGAAACAAACCACAAGGCGTTCCAACTTTATTAGACACACACAAATATTACATAATGTGCACTGAAATCGTGATCACTATGCAAAAAATAATTTTTTCTGAGTTTGACCTATTTAAGACTAATTTATTTAGGAGATAACATCTGGCTCCTACTCGGGGATGGGAACCTTCCTGTGAGGTCCCAAGAACCCCAGACCAAATACCTTTCCTGAAAAATAAGAATTAAACCTATCTTCTACTATTCCATTGGGCATGGAGTTTATTTTGCAAAAAACAAAAAACAACAAAAATAATATTTTACAATAATAAGGCTTTAAAGCCTTAGGTGAAATAGAGTTTTAGAAATCGCCCATTGACTGGGCCATCAAACACCTCCTCGCCTTCCAGATTTTACATTTTTAAAGTGTTGCTCTATTGCACCTGAGCTATCACAAAAGGGCCTTTCCATAGAGTGTCAAATTTACCATGTTTTCCCTTGTCCTGCCTAACAACATCCCATTTCAGAACCCAATCTCCAACCTGAAAATTGTCCACCTTTGCCTTCTTGTCAAAAATATTTTTAATCTTCTTTTGATGAGCTTTTGACTTCTCCACCACCTGTTACCTGACTTGTTGCAACTCAACCAAATCAAGCATCCTCCTTACCATGTCATTTGGTTCATCTTGTTCCTCCTGAAAGAATTTTGCAATTGGTTGAATTAGCTGAATGGGAAAAATGGCCTCAGTACCATAAACCAACTTGAAAGGAGAAGTCCCTATGGATTTTTTGTCAGTCACTCTGTCATCCCATAGAGCAAACTTTAGCTTAGAATCCCAGCTCTTCTGATTATTCTCCAATAGTTTTCTGATGGTTCTGACTAGGATTTTATTGGATGACTCAACAAGGCCATTGCCTTGAGGGTAATAGGAAGTGGAATGCACCAATTGAATTCCCATTGACTCACACATGTTAACCAATGCCCCGGATTTAAAAGCTGGTGCATTATCAATCACTAGCCTTACTAGGCAACCAAATCTGATAAATATGTTCTCATATAAAAACTTCATAATGGCTTGGTGAGTGGCATTCCTTGTGGGGACTGCCTCTATACATTTGGTGAAATAATTTGTCGCTACTAGGATCCACTTGTGCTAACCACTTGATGAAGGATTAATCTCACCTATGAAATCAAGACCCCACTGCTGGAAAGGACCATTCACTACAATAGGTCGAAGGGGCAAAGATCTGAGCTGCTGCTTTCCTATGAATCTTTGGCACTTGTCACAGGCTCTTACAAAGGTACACACATCAAAGAAAAGAACAAGCCAATAGTACCCAGCCCTCAGGAGCTTGTGGGCTGTGGTTTTCCAGTAATGATGGCCCCCACATATGCTTGAATGAAACTGATGTATGACCTGAACTGACTCTTCTTTATCTAAGCATCTCAACAAAACACAAGAAGGATCTTTCCAATACAACAGCTTATCAATTATAAAAAATTTAACAAACTTAAGCTTAAGAGCCCATGCTTGAGTCAGGCTCAGCCCAGGGGGAACTTCTAAAATTTGCAAGAAATGAATAATATCTGAGTACCACTCGCATGAAGACAAGTTCTAAGTCACTTGTTGGCTGTCATGCTGCTCCTGAACTGCCTCTGCTTCCGCTTCTGCTGCTACCTCTGTCTGCATGTTTGCTAAACTTATACCAATGAAATTCATTCTCAATAGATCACAATTTTCTTCAGCCATGAGCTTAGCTAGACCTTGTCCTTTCACTAGCTTGGTGGGCTTTACTTCTATGTCAAACTCAATAAGCTTGGCAATCCATTTGGCTCTCTTTCCATCAATGTCAAGTTGGGTTAATACATCCTTCACAACAGTTGAAGGGACATAGGTAAGGACCTTTGCATGTAGAATGTGAATCTTGAAGGCTTTCAGTGACTTAATGAGAGCATAGGCATGTTTCTTAATAAAATCATATTTTAATTTAGCATCCCTCAATGTCTTGCTGAAGAAAGCAATGGGGTGATCAAGGCCTTCCTCATCTTTCTGTAACATAACTGCTGCCACTGTGTCATAGGAAGCAAAGGAGAAACTTGTAGAAACCCATGGTGTAGTCTAGACTGATCAAAGTGGGAGCTTCCATGATAGCCTTCTTGATGGCTTCAAAATAGTTTCTTGCTTGCTCTGTCCACTTGATTTCATCTTCCTTCCTCAACATAGAGGTTATGTGTTTTACCAACTCAGAAAAATTTGGGATAAACCTCCTGACAAAATTTATCTTACCCAGGAATGACTGAATGTCCTTTTTTGACCTAGGTATAGAAAACTTCTGAATTGCTTCAACTCAAACAGGATCAATCTTCACACCTTCTGCTTAGACTATGTGACCTAGTAGTTTTCACTCGCTGAGATCAAATTGAGACTTCTTTGGGTTCAAAGATGTCCCAAACTGTCTACATTTCAAAAACACCTTCCTCAAGTGCTACAAATGTTATTCATGGCTGTTGGAGTAAATAGTGAGGTCATCAAGGTATATGAAAACAAACTTATCTTTCAATCCCACAAAAGCTATGTCCATGGCTCTCTGAAAGGTGGCCCCAACATTCATTAGCCCAAATGGCATCTTGGCATACATGAAAGTACCCCAAGGAGTGGTAAATACAGTTTTCTTTTGATCATCAAGGTGTACAGAAACTTGATTGTAGTCAGAGAAACCATCTAGGAATGACATGACACTATCTCCTGAGACTCTTGGCAACAATTGCTCCATCTTGGGCAAGGGGTAGTTGTATTTCTTAGAACATTTGTTTAGGTTTCTGAAATCAATGCATAACCGGATCTCCCCATTTTTCTTCCTCACTATCACTAGGTTTGCAATCCATTTGGAATATCTCAGTGGGATTATGATTTTTGCATTAAGGAGCTTTTGGATTTCTTTCTCAATCACTAGCAGAAGGAGGGGACTGATAGGCCTTAGCTTTTGTTTGAAAGGAATGGTGTAGCTTTTGTTTGAAAGGAATGGTGTCTTTTTCAGGGGAATCCTATGTTGGATGATAGCTATGTCATAGGTTTTCATATCACTGTATTCCCAAGCAAATACATCAGCAAAATCTTTCATAAGACTACACAGTTCTGACTTCTGATCAGCAGTTAAATCAGGAGACAAATTTACCAATTTTGGATAACTTCGGCTACCTACATTGTGCTCATGGACAACAGGGTCTTTCTCCCTTTTGACAGGTTTAAATGGGACATCATTATGATCAAAAAGCTCTTCTAGGGGTACCAGACCCCGAGGTATATAATTGCTAGGCACCTGAACAATATTCTGATTTCCTATTTTATCTCCTGATTTGAGCCTCTGGGTTTCTTCCATATTTAGGTTTTCTTGATCAATATGCATATCAGAAAACTCATCTATGACCTAGAGGAATTTACTGAGTTCACCATCATTTTCAAAAAATTTCCAAAATTTCACATTATCAGGGAAGGATGGCCTGTACTTGACTTGGATCTCGTAGCTCAGCTTAGGAGGCAAAGGGGAAATGAACATACTTGCAGAGACAACAAGGGAATCATCTAGATGGTTAATAGCCCTAGGTATATATGAGAGTTCAAAAAACATGAAAGAGTCCCTGAGTTTCCATACCTCATCTCTATATTCCTTCAACCTAACATTCTTTGCTTGAAAAGTATTGTTCACCTGCTATATGATGATATCTGCATCTCCAAAGATCTTCATGCACATGATTCCCATTTTCTTGGCAGCCTTCACTCCCAACAACAATGCCTCATATTATGCTATGTTGTTATTAGTCTTGAAATCCAGCTTATAAGACAAATGTATAGTCTCATTTGAAGGATAAATTAGGACTATACATTCACCTGTTGAGGCTTGAGTATTGGCCCCATCAAAAAACATGCTCCATAAAGAGGTGGTTACTTCCTCAGGTGGCTGATAGGTAGGCTTTGTAAGTTGCATGGATGTTGGCTGGGAATCATCGATCTGCAGGATGCATGCTCCAAATTCTGTGTCTGCTGCATAGATGGGATGATTTATAGAGTTCTTGACATTACTGATGATGTAAGTGAACTGGTTCTCTCTGTAGAGTATCTTGGTGTCCCCTCCAAACATTGGGATTGTAGCATATGTAAGGTCCATCTAAAGGGTACCACCCAGCCTTTTAATCCATGAGGGAGACAAAAGGAGGCCAAAATTAGGTGGGATGTCAGCCACTACTATGTCCATAACTATGATTTTTGAAGGCAACTGGAAGAGGTTTATGACAAGGTCTTTCATGAGGCCCAGGCATTTGACCTTCCTAGAGTCAAAACATAACAGATCATCATGGTAGGGTTTTGTAATTTTGAGGCCAATCTCATCCATCACTGCTTTTGGCATTAGGTTATGGGATGCTCATGAGTCAAGCAAACTGTTGTGAAGGATCTTATCATGGATGTTCAAATATATGTAGAAAGGTGGGAAAGACTCATCCAACTCTTCAATCATAGGACCTAGGACTACTGTGGGATTATCATCTTGCAATTTCACAAAGTCAGCATCTATGGGTGTCTTTGGCTGAAGAGATTTCAGTATGGATGACTTGAAGGCATCATTCTTCATAAGCTCTATCAAGGGAAAAGGGATTTTTAACTTCTGAATTTCTGAATCAAGCTTGAAAGAATAGGATAATTTGTCTGAAGTTCTTACCTCTTGTGGTGTGGCTTTGAACTGAATAGGATCATGAGCTAATGGCTGTAATGGCCTTTGCTGTTGTTTTGGAGGGGCAACCATCTTCTTTGCAGGAGCAACAATATTTTTAGCAGGAAGAGCATGCTACTTTGTAGGGGTAGGACTCTTCTTCACAGGAGCAACAATTCTGGATCTCAAATTATAACCTTCTTTATCATTTGCTTGATATAAGGATTCTTCCGTGATCTTCTCTTTCATGAGGGATTCCTCATAGTCTGCTCGTGTTAGGAAAGAGAGATCTACTTCATCTTCCATATAGTTGATATCAGCTTCTGCCTCCCCTTCTTCCTGAGTGAACTCTTGTTCATATTCCAGCACAACATTTTGGAAAGGAGCTCTGATTCTTTGATCCTCGGCTTGATTCCTATCCATTTGAAGGATCTGAGCTGGTGGGTTATTTCTTCTGTAAAGGAAAAAATTAGGGTTTCTGGGGGAAAAATCATTTGGCCCTTTACCTCTCACAGGTATTTTCCCTCGGTCTTTAAGTCTAGACATTTCAGCTATCAAACTATCCAACATTTTGGCCATTTTATCCATTTTATTCTCTGATGAAGAAGCCCCTAGAGAATCTGAGGGTTGCTTCTTCTTATCCATTTTTACCTTAACCTTTTGAGATGCAACGGTATTGGACTCAACTTCAAGAGAAACATCTTGCATGAGTGACAGAGAAGTTGATCTTCTTTCTCTGAGAAGAAGACATAACTCAGAATCAAAGGCATTGGCATAAGTGATTTTGGCTGAAGTGTCAGTTGGCTTAATCTCAGCAGGAATCTTGCTGAACATTTTGTTAAATCTTTTGGTGAAATTGGAAACATAGTCACCATTCTCTCTCCTCAGATTGCTAAATTCAGTGATATAGGAAAGGTGGTCTCTTCTTTCTCCCCAATGCTTCAAAAATATGTCATCTAGGGATTCAATGGTTGCTATTGATCGAGCAGGCAACTCTTTGAACCATTTCCTAGCCTGACCATCTAGAATTTGCATAAAAACCCTAGTCCACACATCCTCTTATTCAATGTTTATATTCTCATCATAACTGTAGAATGCCTTTAAGTGTTCTTCAGTTCTGAAATATCCCTCTACAGTAAAATTAGGCATGTATTTGAGATAATATCCAATAGGCATAGCAGAGAGGGGGTTATGCAGATTTAGAGGGGCATTTCTGGCAAGAAAAATCCTTTCCATTTTGGTCAGAGCGACATTCATATTGGATGTGGGTATGGAAATGGCAGAAGGAGATATTGTTGGTGTGGGTAGTGGCAGGTTTATCTCAGTGGAGTCACTGGGGATTGGATCTACACAAGCACCAGTGCTTGAATATTCCTCAACCCTAAAATTTTCTGATGTACTTATAAATTCATGAGAATTAGATGTTTCAGCAGAAGAAGATTGAAATGGAGGTCTATTTGATATAACAACAGAAATATCTCTTGAAATACCCGATGTAGCTCTCCTTGCATCTCTGGAGGTCTACCTTAGTGAAGCCCTTACTCTTCTTAAAATCTCTTCCAGATCTAAAACAGGTGTTACTGGTGGCCCTTGAGGGTTTGCCCTGGTACTTGTTCTTCTTGAATCCACCTTATTCCAATGGAGTTTCCAGATAGATGATTACAACCAAAATAGTGTCCAGACTTTGTCTATCATCAAAGTAGGATCTATGTCGTCCCCCAGGGGAGCTGATCTTCAATTTGCTTTCCCCGGCAACAACGCCAATTTTTTAGCTCTCCAGGAAACTCCTCTAGGTTGCAGCTCGAGGATGTCTGGTAACTTCAATGTTTTACTAAATGGATCAAGTTAGATGACCTATAAGACCTCACTGACTCAAGAAATGCATAAAACTCAATCAAATAGATAAAGCTTCTAACTATCAATGTTCAAAGGGTTGATAATAGGGTGAATAAATGGAGAACTCACTATGCTGGCAGATTCATATATAAATAAATCACATATGAATGGCTAATCATAACAAGGAAAAATACTTGCAATTCAACTCATCAACATAGAGATAGGATGACAGCTATCTGGTATTAGACAAAAAGAATAAACCTGAATCAAACATCCAAGCACAAGTACAAAACATAAAAGAGATGGAACCTGAACGTATAATGGCAAAAGAGCTTATATTAAATGATGAATAACATGAGAAGCTTAATAACAATAAGGGTCTAAAAGTATCCAAAATCGAACCTTTGTTTCAACATTAGTCCCAGGATTTATAGCCTTTACAAAATTTATTTCAGATCCTGAAAAGTTGCATTGAATTTACGAAAAATAGATAACATAACTGTTTTTGCAAAAATTAGGTCAAAAAACCTAACTTAAGTGCTAATATATCTAACTATAATACTTGTTCACTCCTTGAACTTTTTAATAACTGCCGTGATCATTGAAGTAGAACTAGGCCATGTTATCTGACAAATACGTCACAGTTTGTCAAAAGTAGGTAGGGTTTGTGACCCATTTCACCTTGCTGGCAACTTCAAAACTAGAACAGACCCAATCTACTGGTGCCTTTAATAATATTCAACTTCATAACTCATCCTTGAGGTGTTTGGATGAATCAAAATTAGTTATGTGTGGAAGCATGTCTTTCTACACTGTTCTGTGCTTTCCGTGGCTAAGAAAACAAAATTCTGGGTCTGTAAGCTGCCGAAAGCTCTGCTTTCGGTGGCTAATGAACAACTGCTGCGTTTGCCTAAGCCACCAAAAGCTTTGTTTCCGCAAAATTTAATTAGTATTTTAATCAACCTTTTACAGCTTCACTTTTGACCTTCTGGTACTTCTTCAACCTGCATAAGGTTTGGAATATTAGCGGCATCATGGGATGCCTCCAGATCTTGAAGGCTTATTGCTGCCTCTGCTAGGGTTTCCAGCACAAGGTGTGTTTTAGGGTTTGAATCCTTTGTCTACAACCTCGACGGTCTGATCATCTTGTAGAGCCCGTTGTTGGATTTCATTAATCTTAGATTTATTTTTTGCAGCAAGATATACATCCCTCTCATTTCTAGAAGAGAATTATGCAATTCAGTATTTCTTTTGGTTAATCTTGCATTAGTCCTTTTTATTTCTCTTTCTAAGACCTCTAGTTCATGTACTTTCCCTAATAGCTGGTTGATTCTCTAGGACCTAGGTTTTCTAGAGTAAGCCTCTGCCATTGGTTCATCTTAACCCTCCCTTGGTGTAGGTGAGGGAAACTCCTCAGGTTCTGTTGCAACCTGCTTTGTTAGGTCAACTTACTGCTCCTCTTCTTCTTTAGAGTCTGATTAAGGTAGGTTGAGCATATTTTTACCTTGTGCTAGAGTCTCCTCCTCCTTTCCACTGAAATCCAGATTTCTCTTGGCTTTGTTGGTCTTAGAAGTTGGAGAGTCCTGATCTACTGCCACTGGAGAGATGGCCCTCCTCTTCCTCTTACCACTTCTAGGAGTGGTGGACTTCTTTGAAGGAGACTTTTCTTTGTCTTATGGATGCAAGCCTATCTCAAAATCATTCCAAAATATGAATTATGTCCATGCTATGTTTCTTCTTTGCATCAGTTCTTGGACAATGATATTTATCAGGCCATGATGGGATAGCCGACTTGCAATTTTGGTGGGCTGGACTTTGACTTGATGGGCCATCTTGGTCAGGCTCTTTTGTAGGTAGAAAGGCATGTTCAGTGGGCTCCTTCAAGTGAAATGGTTCATCAATTTAAAGTGTTATATCATCACCTTGTTATACCTTCCCTCATAAGTTATATAAACCAAGATTGCTTTCAACAGCTGCTGCCACTTCTCCTCAAGCCAGGTTAAAGGGATGCTTTTCTTCCATACTACATTCTTGTGTTCAGGCTTCAAGTAAGACCTGAATTCCACATCCTTCATGATGGTGGTTTTGAACCATTTTTCCCCAGTCCTTGGGAGTTCTTCTACTTCTGCTATTAGGGCCTCATCAACCTGGAACTCTTCTTTTCCTATCAATGCCTTTGATCCATCAAAGGAGAGAGCAAAGGATTCTGCCACTTGCTAGTGGGATCCCTGAATTTTCTCACAGAACCTATAACAGTCAGAATCTTTGAGGAATTGGCATACTTCTGGATGTGACTCGAGATATCAAATGGCACCCAATTCCCGTCTGAGGCCAGATCCTCCTCCTTTCTTCATGTCTGGACTGCTCTTCTTGTACCTGGAAAAATCAAAATTCAAACTCTGGGAAGGAGATTACCATGCTGGTTTCAGGGAGGGATTGGATTAGTGAGGATGCATGCAGGAAAATGTGGAATGGACTGAGGGAAGGGTGCTGATTTTGAGGGGCTGATAGGTCGATAGGTACTTGAGCAGGATGACAGTAAACTCTGGTGAGAACCACAAGATGGTCAGTGCAATAATCATCTTAACTGGAACTTAATGTTTTGTGGTGGTTCAATTGCAGTCACGGGACATGTGGAGGGTAGCGAGGGTTTAGGTCTTTTATCAGTCACTTCAGTTTAATAATGACCTCTCCTTTACCAACTCATGATTTTATGCAGTCCCAGTATTTTCGACAGTTAAGTGCTTGATCGTGACACTCCTCATGGTGACGGTGGTTGATTTTGATGGATGCACTAACCGTTTTCCTCTTTTGGTGCTTTTGGTGGTTAAGGTAATCTTGGATATAATTTGTAAGCTACCGAAAGCTAGGATTTTCGGTGGCTAATGAACTGTTGAGACGTTCTCCTAAGTCACCGGAAGCTGCCCTTCCAAAATTTCATTAAAAACGGATTCAATGAGCTTTCGGCGGTTAATGTAGTCCCGAGTCCAATTTTTAAGCTGCCGAACGCTGGGCTTTTCGGTGGCTAATGAACCGTTGAGACGTTTGCCTAAGCCACCGAAAGCTAAACTTTGAATTTTATGAAGAAACAGAGCACAAGGCATTCCAACTTTGTTAGACACACACAAATATTTCATAATGTGCACTAAAATCTTGATCACTATGCAAAAAAAATTTCTTCTTCTGAGTTTGGCCTATTTAAGACTAATATGTTTAGGAGATAACACANTATATATATAAGATTACAAAGAAAAGAGACACCAATATCCAAGTTGTTTGCAACAACTCACTCAAAAACTTAATCCCACAAGCAAACACCAACTCGTTAATTACAGGAACCAAGCTATAAATACTTCAATCCTTTATGAAATCACCAACTTGTTGATTTTAGGCACCGACCTGAGAGAATCACAATCCTTTTGTGCAAGCACCAACTTGTTGTGTTATGGCACCAACCTGAGTGGATACTACAATATTCGCTTCTTTTTCTCCAACACCAACTGGAAGGAAGCTTCAACTTCCTATCCTTTCCCCTTCCTGCCACCCTGATAAGAATATGTTGTAACAAAATGAAGACTACTGTGATTTGTGGTCTGCATCTTCCACAATAGGCAATATCAACAATGCAACTTAATTTCCAACTTTTGTCATCTGCACTATCAATAGTATACAACTACCTAGAACTTTGCGATCTACGATATCAATAATTTACAGCTTCTTGCAGCTTTGTGACTTATGATTTAATTGAATTGATGCACAAATCATTCTTACTTCAACTACATATTACTTGCGCAATTATATCTACACAATAGTTGTACATTTAGATTTGTGCAATCATACTTTAGCATTGAGCATCCTCATCTTCTAAGCCCCATAATATCTATACTTGCACCTTTTTAGATCTCCATATTTGTTTGGATGGATACTAAATGAAGAGATCAATTCCTTATTTATATGAGTGTTGGGCAACTCAATACTTTATTGAGAAAGGTCGATTAGCATCAATAACAACTACATAATCCGACACACACTTTTACAATTTTGTGGGATTACTTACTATTTTGACATCAATGAATTATGACAACTTAATTCTTGTTGATTATTGTTCAAGTATGCTAAGCTTTGATTTTTAATTCTTTAAATGTGGAAATAATGAATACTTGAAATAGATGAACTACTCAATCACATAACTTTCAACCATACCATAGGATGTACAACGGGGAAAAACCTCAAAATAATGAGGATGAAAACCCCCAACAAATATTCTCATCATAATAATGATAGATAGAAAAGAATGTATTTTACAATAGCAGACTGCTTCCAACATTCCAGGTGCAAGATAAGAGAGAACGAACATCCCAAGTGTAGATATTGAGAAATAGATAATAGATATCAACTTGATGAACTTTCCAATGTGTTCAGCGCATTAATAACTTGAAAAAATCAGTCCCATGTAAGAAGTAATGAATCACTACATGGAGAATTAAGATCACATGCAAACTATAGCTAATTCCCTTCTTGGAGAATTGCTTTGCACCTCAGTTTCATCAATCATGCATGCACAATGTGCTATGCCTTTCATATTTGACATTAAATCATGCTTTAATGACTTCATGATGAACTCACATTCTAACTAGATGTAGGATCACTTAGTTAAAATGCTAACTCAAGTTTCATCATGCAATTTCCTTAACTCAAGTGTCATAACTTAAGTGTCGTCCTTTAGTTTAACTAAAGGGTAATCATGCAAAACACTTTAGTTAACTAATTCTTTTTTATTAACACTTTAGTTAACTGTTATTCATCGAAATCATGCTGATTGATTTACTGAAGTGACCAATGTGAGTTCTCCTTTAATTAAATGAGGAATAGATTGTTACTTTAACTGAAGCTTAACAATTCTAGTTCACTTTAATCAACTGAAGTCTTTTAATGAGAAATTTGAATTCTATTTGTTCTCTATGCAATTATCTTTTACTACATGGTCAATATCTGTTAACTTTAATTTATCTATCATATCATATTGTATTATACTAAGAGGATTTGTCAGATGTTGTGATCATATTATATTACTCTATGAATCAATGATCATATGCTACATTAATTCACTCCAGAGGTGGCCAATGTCTAGAGGATACTTAATAGCAACCGATGATCATGATTAGTAATACATCACACAACATTAATGCTTCGACATGCAAAGCATCATCTGTATATTGAGGTCCACCTGGACACATGAGGAGGCAACTTGGAACACAAGTTCTTACCATTGTCCAACAAGACTATACAACATCATCACTTAGACATATCAAAGCATTCACCTAAACACATGAGGAATGAACTTTTATACCGAAGTCTTCATCATTCTTGATTCCAACTAAATAATTCTACTCCAAGTTTTATGAGTCCTACTCAGGAATCCTACCTCAACACATGAGAGTCAATATCGAATGCATAATATTGGCTTAGAGAATGACTCATGATGCAATATTTTTAACACTACCTCTTAATGAGGGAGGCATTATCTATAACACCAAGCTTGTATTAGAAGTACCTATGATTCATCGCTAGCATATAATTTGTTAACACATATGCAATCTTCTCATCAGTAGCAATGTACTGAAGTTTTACTACACCTTTATGGGCCATGTCTCTGATGAAGTGATACTTCATTTCAATGTGTTTCAACTTATCATGAAACACAATGTTTTTAGAAAGGTTGATGCAACTTTGATTGTCATAGAGAATGACTGTAGAGTTAAGCTTCTAACCAAACAACCCAACAAGTAGATTCCTAAGCCACACTTCTTATCATCAGGCAGTACTAGCTGCAATATACTCTGATTCTGTAGTACTCTAAGCTACATATCCATGCTTCTTGCTCGACCAAGGCATCATAGCTGAACCCAAGATAAATAGTAGTCCTATGTACTCTTTTAGTCCAAAATACTTCCATCCCAATCTGAATCTACATAACCAAGTATCATAACTCCACCGTTGGAAGCATATACGATTCCATAAGTAATCATACCTCGAAGGTATCTAAGCACATGCTTAGAAGTAACCCAATACATGTGCCTCGAATCAGACATTAATTGAATCATAATACTCATAACATAATATATGGAAGGTCTTGAGTGTATCAAGTACATTAACTAACAAATAATTTGTCTATACAAAGTGGGGTTCATTGTATCTGATCCAAAACCTGACTCATGCAATTTCCTCAAATTGGAAACCACTGGTGTAGACATGGATTTGCAATCCATCATTCCAAACCTGCACAATACACCAGTAATGTAATTTCCTTGATAAATAAATATCTCATGTTTTCTTTTATTTTCCTAACATCAAGGCCAAGAAAACAGTGCATAAGACCTAAGTATTTCATCTCTAACTTAGAAGTGAGATCCCTCTCACACCAAGCAATCAATTCTTCCTCTCTAATAAGGAACAAATCATCAACATAGAGAACCAATATCAATAGTCGGTTCTTCACAATATTAAAGTACATGTTTGGATAAGCTTCGCTCTTAAATAATGCTAGTCTCTAAATATAGATGCCAATTCTCACATACCAATCTATGGGGATTGCTTAATCCCATACAATAATTTCTTCAATTTGAAAACATGGGACTCCTTCCCATGAACTACAAACCCCTCAGGTTCTTGAATATAAACCTATTCCTCAACCTCAGCATTGAGGAAGGTAGTATTCACATCCACATGGTGAATCTTCCATCCTAGAACATATGCAAATGAGATCATAGCTTGAATAATTGTGTACTTGTCCACAAGAGTGAATATCTCATCATAGCCTATCCCTTCTTTATGTGAGAAACCTCTGGACACAAATCTAGGTTTATACTTCTCAATATTTCCATTAGAAGCATGCTTAATCTTATAAATACATCTAGAAGTTACTATGGACTTCCCTTCAGGTTTATTAACAACTCCCCAAACATCATTCTTCATAATAGACTTGTATTACTCTACCATAGAATCGTTCCAAACTTGCTTCTTAGCAAGTTGTTCATAGGTGGAAGGTTATGAATCACTGATGTGACTCATATATGCAACATACCCTGAATATATACCAAGTTACTTTCACTCTCTAGACGACTCTAATGGTGCTCCATGCCTCTCCACATATTGTAGAATGTCTCGACACCATGAGGATATCATCTTAGTAGGAAGTTCATCAAGTGACCTCTTAACCCATTCTACTTGTTCTTCAAGGACCAGTGAATATGAGAACACTTTTGGATTCTCCCTCTCAACCTCTAAATGGGGAGAACCAGAATATGGGTCCTCCATCATGGGAGTCTCATGCTCCTCCATGTCTGTATCATCTTGAAGCTCTTTTTATCACTTGAATGCAACCTATTCATGGAATGCCACATCTTGACTGAATTCAATGTGTCTTTCACTTGGCATATAAATTATACAGGATTTGGATGATTCACTATAACAAACAAAGGGTCCATTCCTTTTAGAGCACTCCGTCCTTGTTCTCTTCTCTTTCGGTACATGAATGTATATCAGGATTTCAAAGATCATCAAGTGTGAAATATTTGGTTTTTCACGAGTGAACACTTCTTTCGACATCTTCTCTTCCAAAATAGCATGTGGTATTCTATTATGGATATACACAGCTATACCGGTGGATTCTTCCCACAATGAGGTAGATAGATCTTGATCATGCATCATGGATTTTGCAGCCTCACATATGGTTCTATTGTTGCTTTCAACATCCCCATTCTGCTGGGGGTTGTAGGGTACTATCAATTGTCTACATATTCTTGCATCACTAAATAAATCATTAAATGCATGTTACTCATATTCACATCCATTATAATACCTTAAAGAACGAATGTGTTTCCCCATATGTTTCTCGACTAGGGATTTTAATCCCTGAAACTTGTTGAAGGATTCTTTCTTATCCTTCAGGAAATAAATCCATGACTTTCTAGATATGTCATCTATAAATAATACATAATATAAATAACCACTCATGGAGGGGGAGGACATGGTACCACATACATAAAAATGTTTTAAATCTAAAATCCCTTTAGATCTTGTAGAACTACTATAATTTTTTTTTAACATTCTTCCCAAGAGCGCAACCCCTACACACACTATCATGCTCAAAATCAAATACAAGCATACCTTTTACCATTTTCTGCAATTCAGGTAGTGCTTTGTAGTAGAGGTGATCAAGTCTCCTATGCCATAGCTCACATGGACTGATAGTGTTGTTAACCATAGCATGAATGTACTTGCCAATTACTTTTTAAAGACCTTCCTCTCTAAATCCAACCATTGCAGTAGATTCCAAATCTTTGTTCGTCGGTCATAAGAGATCTTGATTGTACATGAATATAACTTGAAAGTCTTTATATTCTAGAACCAAAAATGATAGAAGGTTATTCTTTAGGGCTGGAATATTTAGAAAGTACCACACATGTAGTATATCACTTGAGATTAGCTAGAAGGAGGTTGATCCAACTCCTTAGATCAAATAGGTTGTGTTGTCTCCCATCTCCACCTTGCATGTGAACATTTTCTCCTTTAGATCAGAGATGATGCTCTATCTAGTAATGTTCTTAGAAGTGCCACTATCAACCAACCATGTCTCGACACTTGTGACGATTGACCCAGAATGGGAAGAAATAAGGTAATACTCCCTCCTTGTCTCTTTTTCATTGGATGCCTTCTTCTGAGTGATTTCATCTTCTATAGTGGTAGAAGCATGAAATATTTCTTTTCCCTTTTTCTTTGCATGGAACTCTTTTGCAAAATGACCCTTCTTGTTGCAGTAGAAGTATCTGAACTTCAACTTGTCAAAAAAATTGTTGTATACATTCTTCTTTGTATGATAAAAGTATTGAATTTATCTTATATACTAAGAGGGGGAGGGGGGGAGGTGAATCAATATATAGCGGAGATTTTGAATTATTTCACTTTAACAATTTTTCACCACTTAAAACGTTTTTTCTAAAATAGTAATGAACATAGTTGCAAACTAAAAATTTGAAATATATACATAAATACACACACACACATATATATTGTAGATTTCAAATTGTTTCTCTTTGACAAATTTTAACCACTTAAAACTTTTTTGATGAAATAGTATGTTGTTAGCAACCTTATAGTTGCCTATGTGAGATGGATCCAGGGTGGACGGTAGAGGGTCAAGCAACTAAGGAGGTGGAACCAAGATTTCCTCGACTCCCAAATGGATGGTTGTCACGCCAATCAAGGTAGTATTCACTTAATGTTGTATTAGCCCAAGACAACAATGGGGGAGACCCAGATCTACTCCCGACAAGAGAGATCAGAGCTAGACACTAGATCAAATCAAATGGACTTGAGGCACATGAGGTGTAAGGTGATGGAAACCCTAGATACATGGATGATGTCACTAGATGAACCAAGGCTCTGGATTAGGGTTTAGTAGATATAAAATTTGATCCAAGCTAGGACTCAAGTGACCTATGAGGCAAATACTAGATCTGGGGTTAAGGTACTAGCAAAAGGTGAAAATATCCACTGCCTTGGGAAATGTAACCAATGTAGAGAAGGTAAGAACAGGTTTGGGGCCATCTAGTATCGAGAGATAGAATCAAAAGAAGGTATGATAGTGTCAAAGCACCTGAGCCATAAGGAAAGAGTCAAAACACAAGAGGAAAAGGAAACACGAGGGGTAGCGCTATGGTTTGAATATCAATGCCTTGGGATCCGGGCCAATGGAGTCACTTTTATCCCAATGCTAAAGAAGACCCACCTAGGGTTGGACTGTTACGAAGATAAATTCCTATGGCTTGGGGTACCACAACAAACAGCTTGACTCCAGAAACCAATCCTTTCCAATATGCAAGAGAAATCAAATATCTAACACTAAAGGATCAAGCCTCGTACCTTATTTCGGACGATTGAAGTAGATCCTCGTTGAGCTTTCCAACTTCAGCTTGAATTGATGAATCACTTCCTCAACAACAAGTAAACAATACAAGCATACTATATATATTGCTGTTAGATCTACTCTAGCATATATAATCAACAATGTATAAGCATTTGAGATCATCCATGGATAAAATATTCATTCAAACATACATTATTGGATAGGAAAAGATATTTATATTAATATAAAATCATAGATTACAATGAATACAACCTCTATCAGCACGTCTGCGAATCAGAGAAACTGAATCCCCCACTTGGGCCTCCACCACCTCAATCCTCCATCTCTCGATAACAAGCTCTCAAGCAAAAGGCAAGCTTGGGAAGAACACCAAATTGCTCCAAGGGACAAAGGGATGCAGACTCAAGCACAAGTTCTGGCAACAATGGACTATAGTTTCTTTGCTCTCAGTTCTCTTATGCCTTGAATGTATCCAAAGGGTTCCTTATATAGATTTTTAATGGGGTAATGAAAGGTCGAATCTGAGCGATTTCAAGGCATATGGAAGGCCAGGAGACAAGTGAGTCGGATCCATGTCAAGGAAAACTCCAAAAGGATTTGGATTTTGTACACATCTCGATGTACACAGTTTTAGGGGTCAAATCCACGGATATATGCGATAAGGGGTTTAAAAGTTGCCTATAGAAATTTTCACATGTTTTTAGGGATGGTCTAGGAAACATCAAAGAACAAAAAATGGTCCAAGGGGTATAAGGAGTCTACAGAGGAACAGGGGAAGGCCATGCAAGTGTGATTCGCCTGGTGTGGTAAAATCAGCTATAACAAATGCCCCCTAATGTGTGAGGTCAGAGGGGTCATACGATGGCCGAAATACATTATAAGCCC
>LPNX010161372.1:240490-257242 GCA_001517045.1 Pseudotsuga menziesii | reverse complement strand
CACGAGAGCTGAAATCTCATGAACACTGGCACGATCAAGGAGGTAGCATATAAGAGATGCCACCAATCTGGAAGGTATTCTACACAAACTGCTACGAGTACAAGTCCTACTATGTGAATAGAGGTGTCGAGGTCGAACATAATAGTCCATCATCTGATTACCGGTCATTGATGTATACCGTTAACAGACGCGAGATCACCCACCGATAATGATAATGGGAATCAAGGTACTAGAGTGCAAACTAACAAGTGTGAATAGATGTGTTGAGGTCGAACACTTGAGAGGATCCATCGATTAGGGTACATTAATGTATTCCCAAAAACTGTCGATGGCGAGAGAACCTGCCATTGATGACTGCAAGTCTCAAGGCACTAAAAAATGACTCTAGATTCCAATTCTAGAATAAATGATCTGAAGTCGATGGGATGAAATCCGTTGGAAGGAGGGCATTAAGGCATCCCCCATCATCCAACACGAGGTAATCAACAAAGCTGTATAATGTGGAAGGAGTCAATCATAAAGTGCACGAACCAGTAACTGTACTGGGAATAGCCGACATGCAAAGTCAAGATAACTAAGGAATGGCCGACTTCCTTTGAACAAGAGCATAACGGTGAATGGTGACTGAATAAAGGTAGCATAGACTCGACATACAAAACTAGGACATCTCTGCGACATAGGAGGCATCAATAGAGGCTCCATGGGGACTGGAAGCTTAACCAGTCGGTGGAGATAAAATCAGATAAACGAGTACATCTCCTAAAGTCAAACTATAAACCCAACCAATGGATGTGATATACAGTGCTCTATTCGAAGGTGACACGACTCGACAGCTGCCAAAAGATAACATCTTTCCTTGTCCGGCTTTTTGGTTTTTTTATTTTTTTGGACTTTTTCAAATATTAAAAAAGCTTGAAAAAGAATAAAACTGCTTTATAGTTACAGACTAGGAGGAGACAAGTGTCATATGGGAAAACAAACTAGTTCCAGGCAGTGGAACATACCTATGCTCAATGCAAGGATACATGTGTAGGATAGCGACACTCGGGGGAAAGTCCCCTCCTTGTAAAATAGGGAATCAAGATGGAAAGGATATATGAAATGGCTTTGCATGACTAGACATGAGACAAGCTCGGGCTATATGCCTGAAACTCAATGTCAAGGAAGCCGGCGTAAGGCTCAATAAGGCAGGCAAAGCTCATGATAATGCAATTACAACTTGACATAAGGGAGTCCTGAGGGAAATAGGCCAACAAAAGATCAAGAGGAGTATGAGGCTCTTGCGAAATGTCATGGCAATACTATACAACGGACTCCCACACCCTAAGGGACAAAATGTCGACATGGGCACCAAATGCAAACAAGGCGCTAACTAGGGTACCCATGTAAGGTCAAGCTCTATCACTCATATCATGCTACTTCTAAAACAACAAGAAGGTTCCATGACATAATAGAGTGGGTTCGTACCTAAGGCTATAATGAAATGGTCATAAGGTCATGCAAAATGCAAATGGTGATGAAACCTAACCTATATGCTAGTTTAGACATGATACCTGAAATCGGCACGAACGGGTCAATCCAACGGTTGAAACGACACTAAAAAAGGTCTCCTATATCATAAATTAGTCCAAAAACGGTCCAAAAGGATTAGAAATGGTCTAAACTATAGAAAAGGGGGTAAAAATTTTCAAAAATCTGAAAATTTTCTATAAATAGTAAAAAATTCAAAACATTATAAAACATTTGAAATTTTTACCCATTTGAGCTCAGAACTTCAACAACGAATTCCAGGAGATCCCATAGGTGGAATCCGCTACCGTTTTTTCCACGTACTTACCCATGCTCTACTCTTTCATTTTGATGCAAATTTTATCGATTTTCATGGTGTATTTAGGATTCTAGGCCAGTCTAAGATGCACGCCACGGCCCACATGGAAATCGAGGGTTTTTTCGTATATAGGGATGGATATACGCAGAAAACGCCCTCAAAGTCGTGTACATACACGGCTGTTTAGCAAATAATCACGTATGCGGCTGCACTCAATGATTTTTAAGTGTTCTAATGGATCAAACTCAAATTTTATGTGCAGGATGGTCATAGAATGGAGAGAACGTGAACATGGTGATGTATAAGAGGCAGTAAGGGAAGATCTAATGGCTCAACAAGCATTATGTGCATGCGGGCTTTACAAATTTTGGTGTCTTGGTGGCTTAAGAGCCAAACCAGGACTATTGCAGATGTTAGTGGACTACTGGGATCCAGACTCAGAGTCGTTCCAGATAGACAGGATGCCCCTCACCATAGAAGTGGAGGACATATATTTTATTACTAGACTTTCCTAATGGGGGGAAGTGGTGAACCTACGCTCTCACGGGCCCGAAGGTGGCCTAACTATAGATGAGTACATTGTGGTGTATTGCTATCTGGACACGGAGAAGGCGGGGAGTTAGATCCCAACTAACTCCATACAGGTGCTAGGCCTAAAGGCCATCCTACTGACACTAGGAAGGATAGCAGGTTTAGCCTCACTCCACCAGGCCTTGTGACCTCTGATGTTCAATGCATTGGAGGGCATGAGACCCACTATGTACGATTGGAGCACTGTGCTACTGGGCAACATGAAACACCAACTCAGTGAGTGCAAGATGGGAAGAGTGCGAAACTTCGGTTTCAGTAGCATACTGAGCACGTTTTTCTTTGAGCATGTTCTGGGATTGAGCCCTAGAGTTGATGTTCCTCTACACGGGGTTTGAGATCCAGTCCAACAGTGTTGGGCGGATGCGATGCGCAAACTGGGTGGAGGTAGGGTGTCTAACCCCTATCTAGCTGATTTCTTTCCATGGTGGTGACGACAGATAGTTGCCATCAATGAATACCCCTATGCCGGGATAGATTTCCGGGGAGACCCGGACATGCCGCTACCTCCAGGATCGGTATACGGTGACATTGGTAACGAATCTCGACCCTCTTTTTAAAATTTTTGAGTTATTAAATTTTTTTGTGTTTTCTTATTATGTGGAATCAAAAGACATGTTTTTGGGTGACAATACATAGTGACATCTACCATATGCATGCAGATGTGGGACCATGGTGGCCTGAAGGCTTCCCTTGTCATACACGGAGGGGAAGAGGAGACGATATCACGGCTGTGGATGCGGAGCGAATTCTCCAAAGCATTCATACCAACTTCGTGAGACTGACACACGGAGTACCCATGGCGCAAGTCAAGGACTTGCCCGAGGCCATGCAGCGCTGGGTGGTGGGTGTACCACGAGCATGGGTGCAGCTATTTCGGTGGCTAGCTAGAGCCATAGTGACATTCCACGATCACAACCCCCCTCCTCCTCCACAGGATTAGATACCTGGGAGTGATACATTTTGTACTACCGTGTATTTATATTTTGGTGGCTCGAGAGCCCCATTTTTGTATTATGACACTACGTATTACCACATTTTGGATGTTTATAATTTTTTTTATGATGATCGATTTATTTATTTACATGTGTAAAAATTGATGTTTGTGATGAGCTTATTGTGTATGAAACAAATACCAATCTAACACGTAGTTAGCATATGAGTCAGCAACTTTATTATTAATTCTTGAAACATGCATGTATGTTATATTGTCAAATTTCCTTTCTAATAATCTCACACATAAGAATCTTCTTAATAATGTCGGATCTCTAACATGGTACAGACCATTAAGCTATGACACTACTAACTCCGAATCAAGATGTACCTCAAGAGAGAGAACGCCATGTAAAATGACATCTAGTAGAAGCTCAATAACGGCACTATATTCAACAACATTGTTTGAAGATGGCCGTAAACATACGCCTCCTGAAGATAAAAATTGACCCATAGGAGTATAAATCACCCAAGTAGCAGAGGATGAGTGTTGAGTGTGATGGCTCGCACCATCTGCGAATCCTATGAAGGTGGAATATTCCCTTGACATCCGCCAAAAAAAACGGAAACTAATCACAAACCTGATCACCATAAGAAAAAGAAGTACCTATGCAAAATTGTACAATAATATACAATAACCAGCCTTGGATAAGATCTATTCATAGTACTTTTTAAGATAGCGCCCATTTCTAGGCTCCGCTAAGGCCTTTCCCTCATAATCCACTAACTCATAAGCGCCCTTCTCTAACACACATTTAACGATGTAAGGACCATGCCACATGGGGTTAAAATTTCCTGCCCCTAAGGGTTCTTTCGGTTGATCCGACAAGAGGACCAATTCTCCCTCACTAAACCTCGTTGGATGGACAGACTTATCATATTGGACCTTAACGCGATGCTTATTTACTTCTAGAACCAGCAAGGCATATCAGCACTGCTCATCAAGTTGCTCAAGGTGGACCAAATGCTCCTCTAATGGTGAAGTGTCTGGTAAGAGTTCTATGGCTAGCTTCAAAGAAGGAATCTCACACTCAACCTACAATACCGACTCCACTCCATGTACAAGTTGATATGGGAAAAAACCCGTGGAAATCTTAACGGCGGTTCTATAAGCCCACAAAGCAGGATATAACATAATGTGCCAACGACGTCTTGCTTTGAGCGATGGTTCATTGGAAAATGGATTTGAGTGATTTGTTCACTACTTCTACCTGTCCATTCACTTGAGGGTAGTAAGAGGAGGAATGCTCTTGCTTATACCCTAACTTTGATACCAACTCTTCGATCATACGATTCTAAAAGTGCGAGCCATGGTCAGTGGCAAGCTCTTTCAGAATACCGAATCGAGTAATAATCTGGTTGAATACGAAGTGTGCGGTTGTCTCACCGTTAGATTTAATTGTAGGAATAGCCTCAGCCCATTTCGTGAAGTAGTCAACAACCACCATGATATGATGATTCCCCCTAGCTGAAGCTGGGTTGCAATCCATAGAATCAAGCCCCACTTAGTGAAGGGACTGGTAGTGATGATGGGATGTAACGGGGTAGGTTTTAAGCACATATTATGTGCAAACACCTGGCAAGGATGGCACCTCTTGACCGCATCTACACAATCCTTAAAGATCGACAGCCAGAAATAACCCGCTCTTAAGATTTTTCGGGCTATAGAAAGCCTAGATAAATGACCACCACACGCCCCTCCATGGAAATCATTCAACACTACCTCAGCCTCTTCATGAGTTAAAAAATGACGTAAAATGGAATCTACCCCATGGCGGTACAAAGTGTTATCCACTATGAGGTAATTATTAGACACGTGACGTAACCGTCGTTGTTCATCCTGTGAGAGGTGAGTAGGGACCTTCAATGTTTGTAAATATATAATAATATCCCCATACCATGGGTCTAAAGTTGAGATTAAGAAGATGTGCTCATCGATAAACGTATCTTCACAAACCAACTCCTCGGCCTCACTTGGGAAATCCGATATAAGCTCCGCAAAAATTAACGATTTCTTCGATTTTGCCGAAACAAACTCGAGATCAAATTCTTGCAAGATGACAATCCATTTATTATATTTTCCCCCAATCATTCTTCGAGTGAGAACGAATTGAAATGGATTGACATGGGCTACAACCAAGGTCTGGCGAAGGAGAATATAATGTCTCAACCGTTGAACCGCATGTATGATAGCTAAGGAAAGCTTGTCAACATGGGAATAATGGATCTCCGCATTAATAAGATTTTAGCTCAGCTAGTATATGACATGCTCTTGGAGCTCCTCATCCTCTTGAACCAAAACCATACCAATCGTCTCCATGGATGCGACCACATAAAGTAGAAAATCACGGCTATAGTCTGAGGGACTAATCACCAAGGCCGATGCTAGGGCTCACTTAAGTGCATCAAAGGACTCCTGGGCTTGCTTATCCCAACAAAAGGTGGTGTCCTTTTTCAAAAGACGCATAAAGCCGCTAGTCAAATTGGCAAAATTGACAACGAATCTCCGTAAGAAGTTTTCCATGCCTTGCAAACATTGAAGATGTCTAATGTTTTTGGGGGAGACAACTGAAGTATTGCCTCAACCTTCAAAGGGTCAACTCTTATACCCTCCTTGGAAACAATGAATCCTAATAAGTGACCAGACTTTACATAAAAGATGCACTTGTGAGGATTTAACCTGACCAAATAATGGTGGCACCTTTCGAATACTAATCTCAAATGATAGTAATGACGCATTCTCATACGAGAATGAACAGCAAAGTCATCCAAAAATACTTTGATAATCGATTTGAGATCATGGAAGATCAAGTTCATAGCCCGCTGAAAAGTAGCTCTGGCGTTCTTAAGGCCAAAAAGCATTTTTCAATATGCAAAATTTCCCCAAGGACAATTAAATGTGGTCTTATGTTGGTCCTCAGGTTTAATTTGTATCTTATTGTATCTGGAAAAGTCGTCCATAAAGGGAAAAACCTCGCTACCCGCACACTCATCCAAAATATGATCAATAAATGGTGTGGGGAAATTTTCCTTAGGATAGGCATGACTCAAATCACGGAAATCAGTACATATGCGGATCGCTCCCTGTTTCTTATCAACTGGAATAGGATTTGAAACCCACTTCGTCAAGGGAATGGGATAGATAAAACCGACTTTCAATAGTTTCTCTATCTCTGCCTTAATCGCAGGTGCTTTCATAGGATTCACTGCACACAAGCATTGTCGAACAGGCTTAGCATTGGGATAAGTCTTAATCTCATGTTCAATAATGTGAGGGTCGATACCTGGCATTTCGTCATAAGACCAAGCAAAGATATCATGAAATTCTTTAAACAGCTCAGTGTATTCTTGAATCTCAGCATGGGAACATTCTGCCCCAATACAGACATTCTCTATCTTGCTAGGATCGTGAGAGATATTGATAGGAATCGTTGAATATATATTTGCCATGTTCCCATCAGCAATCGGACTAGGAGAGCTTAATGGAGCCATGGGACTACCAATTCTCTCACTAAGAACCTCCCTAAAGTCCTCATGCTCCAAGAGGTCAAGCTTGGGAAGAAAGTAAGATCTATGATGCAACTCTTCCCATGGTGGCTCAACTCATGACATGGCCTCAATAATCGCTTTGTCTGAAGGAAAAACACTATCAAGGAAATCGTGCACGTGAGAAGACTGAACTACCCATGGAGGAAACACATATGGGTCCTCCTCATTCGTCCGTGAAGAGGAAGGACTAGGCTCTGCAACACATCCAAGATTAGCTTGATAAGCTACCATAGTTGCAGGAAATGAAACGTCCATCATGATGGGCTCACCCAAAGTATTTGGTGTAGGAAGAATCCAAGGATCTTCCATATGACTCGTGCGAAAAGACACTGATCTCATAGATGTCAAAGCCTCACCGGACCTAGATCCTATCATAAGGACAGGTGTAGGACAACTAAAGCTTCCCATAAGGGATGGATACATGCCCACGCCCACACTCCTAGTTGCTGGCTGAGAGTGCTTTACAATCGGGATCGAAGCTCCCAAATATGTGGTAATCGATGGATTGTTTAATGATGTTTGATCAATCATAACTATATTCTGATTAAATGGAAAAAATACAACGCGAAATAGTGAAGAAACTATGGCTTGCATACTGTACATCCAATTCCTACCCAGCAAGATATTGTAGTCAAGGGGCGCATCAACCACCTTGAGCTCTATCGCAATGGTCTTCCCTCCCAAACAGACTTTAAGGGAAGGAAGGATCCCGTGCGGCCTAAACGATCTCCCATCAAATGCAGTCAACATGGTACCAGATTTAGACAACTTAGGGGAACCTAAACCTTCCAACACGATAAAGACATCACAGAAGCAGCAGCGCCTTTGTCAATTACAGTGCGCTTGACGGTCATGTTAAGAAATTCTACATGAATGAAAAGAGACAAATTGTAAGGCAAGCGAGGATGAAGTCCTGCGGTTTCAAATTTAATCACGAAGGAAGAATTATCATCATTCACACCAAGGGCAGAAATAAAAGACTTCCTTTGCGAAGGACAACTCTGAAGTACTTCTAGTGCAGACATCGCACAAGGAGTGTGGCCCAAATCCTCTACAACAGAATAGTTTTGGGCGGATCGGGCATTAGGATTGTGCCCTGAACACTTAAGGACTCCCTTAGGAATACGAGGTGCAATTTCAGGTTTATCCACAGGTTTTTCAATACGCAAAGGAGTTCCTGGTGGATTAGGTTCCTTTCCTGGGGTGGGTTGTGATGAACCATAGTCCTTTGCATGG
The DNA here is from genome assembly GCA_001517045.1 of Pseudotsuga menziesii. NCBI lineage: Eukaryota > Viridiplantae > Streptophyta > Pinopsida > Pinales > Pinaceae > Pseudotsuga > Pseudotsuga menziesii. The sequence continues at coordinate 249,048 of LPNX010161372.1, read as the reverse complement.
GTCACAACCTTCGTAGCACGCACCATGTTAATGCAACCATGACCACTATTTTTCGGCAGATCTTGATCCCCACCAGACTGATCATGGGTCCTCGAGTTCATGTTTTTATTGTGAGGTAAAGGGTTAGTCAGCACAGCTGAGCCCTGTGCTAAGAATCTCGATGCTTCATCGATACGAGGGCACAAGTAAGTGAGGTGATCATCCTTACACAACTTGCAAGGAAATTTAACCTTACGTTTAGGTTTCTTGTCCCCCACAGCATTACGGGCGTTCTTATCATTAGTATTATCATTTTCATTCCTATTCCCACCCTTATGATTATTCTTACCCTTTTTTCTATTCCTTCTGGGTTGCTGGTTACCCTTCTAGTCCGACGATTATACCGAAAGCACACTCGTCGTTTGGGTGGGTTGAGACGAAGCCATGGCTTGCCCCAAAGTAGATTGGTTGATTAACAATTGTTTGAACTATTGCACAACTGAATCCGCAGGTTTAACACTTGCACAACCAACAATGCAATCGGCATGTGGTCTAGGTTTAACTTTGGGGTCGAAACTAGAACGCGGAGCATTGGGAATGATCTCATATAACAAACCGGATTGAGCGTAAATAAAATCCAGTTCCTACACCCTAAAAATGGCTTGTTCCTCATTTTGCACTCCGGGTGTAGAAACATCCTTCACTATATAAGGCAATAACGACTTAAGGAACCATTTGAGGAGGAATTTTAGCGGTATAAAGGCTTTAATCAACCTCTTCCATCTACGACACTCTTGGATATGGTCCAAGATATGCATGTCTTTATCCTACCGAAATGTCGACAAGAGTTCCATACCAATGTCATAATGCACTGGTAGTTGGAATTGGTTAAGAAAAGTCATCGCTAGGTCATCGAACAAAGTGAATTCCCCCCTAGGTAACTCTATATACCATTTTGCGGCAGGCCCTGTAAGGGTGCGTTGAAACAACCTTAAACAGATCGAATCTTGGTGTAAGGAATTTGAAGAGCACCATAGGTTAAAGGTAGTAACATGTTCGCTTGGATCCTCTCCTGGTTTTCTCTCGAATTTGGGTATGTCCGAGGGAAGCTTAGTAGGGACAGCCGGCCAAGCCGGATCATGAGATACAAGATCATTCATCAATCTTGACAAGTCAGGAAGATTTAGCGTTGTGAGAAAAGGGATCCTAGGATGAGTAGGTCGATGCATCGCTCCCTAATAGTTTTTGATTCATATAGGCCTGATTACCATAACCACCATGGCCTTGACCATAGTGCCCTCCTCCCGTTTGACCCGTGTAGGGTGGCATGGAAGCACCATAGTGTGGTGTACCTTGACTATTTGGGGCTACAAAGCCGTAATTTGGAGGGTAAGTGGGTTGTTGATACCTGTACCCATAAGGTGAAGAACCCTGTCCATACTGCGTCCCATAATAAGGTCCATAAGTCATTGCATGAGATGTCCCATGAGATACTACATAAGTAGGAATATACGCTCCGGAAGTAGGAATATACATTCCGAAAGTAGGAATATATGCTCCAGAAGTAGTAACATGACCTCTAGAAGTATGAACACGACCTCCCGAAACAACGGGTGGTACTTGAACCTGAGACACAACTGGTCAAGAAGCAGCAGTATGGACATGACTCGTAGCCACCTTCCGGCCTGGAGGACCATGTGAATGAGGTGGAGGGTGAACATTCGAAGAACTAGGGACAGAGGACGAAGGGACCTGTGAAATTATGTATGTGTTGTTCCCTATAGTCACTCAACTTGGATCTGGTATCCTAATAGGATCACTAACCCTAGGCCTAGGAGGAATATGTGATGTAGCTTCCACCACCGAGATGGAAGGTGCAATGTGACTTGTGCTCCCAAATATCTCCACATGGTAAGGAATGAGAGTGCCCCTAGGCGTAGTGTTAGGCTCAAACTTAGACTCGACATGAAATGCCAAATCATGTGTGGGAAAACCAGACATACCATAACTAGTGCTCGTGGGTTCAAAATGAGTCTCATCATCGTCCGACATTCCATATCAGCGATGCATCAATGGGGGATCAACACTAGAGTAAGTAGGTCTATCATGAAAAGTACCTATCTCAGAAATTACAGCACCTAACTCAGTCAAATCAGGTGAAGGATCATAGGTAGGAGTAAACTCCCCATCTTCCACTGGAATGGGAGAGGGTGGTTCAATAATACCTTCAACATGCTCTCCCATCGTGTGTGAATCAATTCACGAAGTAGACTGCTTGGACTGTCTATCTCTCTCTCCCAAAGGAGGAGGAGATGTAGAAGGCGGAAGTCCTGCTAAACGACGAAAACAGTGAGGAGCCGCACCCGAATCCATAATGACTCAAAAAAAATATAAAAGACTCTCTAATTGCGCAAACCCTAGGCAAGCTAACATGCACAGAGCATACACTAATAAAATCTAAAGCCAAACACAAGCAATCAAGGGTAGGATAAGTGAGCTCCCGAATGAAGTAGGTATGTCTCGCCTAGGAGAGGCTTGAGACTCCCATACACAACAAGCAGATGTATGTAACCAATTATTGTGGCCCTCAGCTTCAACACGTAAAGAGACTGTGCTGTCTGACCCCAACCTAGCCGAGACACCCGCAGAATAACCCCTGCAGAGTACCCCCTCGATATCCTAGGTAAGGCCACTAAGGTCACCTCAATATAATCAATGCTCAAGCGGACAGTCGCAGGCGGGATTGACTGTATGGGTAGGGCAGCAAAGCCCAAAACTCTCGAAAGAGCCCCCAGATACGAATACAATCCTGGGAATATCTTCGGTGCTACTCAGTTATGACTAGGGGTCATCCCAATCAATAACCGCTCACACTGCCTCGTGCTTAACTCCCTTTTGAGAGGAGGATCCTGAGAAACACTGGTTATACCAAGGAATTTCACACACTCACCTAGACAGACACATATAGGTTGTTTAGTGGTCTTGGAGAATTTACTCACAATGAACTATTCCAAGACCCTAAAACCTAATCTTGTTGGTGAACCCTATCAAATAAAATAGTGTAGTTCATTTTAATTAAACGTTGATTTTAATTGGCTTTATTACTCAAAAGAGGTATATGGCCGTGCAACTAATGGCGTTATGACACAACATGAAGTAAAATGCACACCTAACAATCAATGCAAATGCATTGTGTCCATGAAAAACAGGGTATGCTACTACGTGAAATGCACAATTTTCCTCAAATGATAAATGCAAGCTTTCCTATATGAAATCCTGACTAATTCTTCAAAGCAAATCTAGTGCAAGTACTATGCAAAATGCAAGATGCAATGCATAATGATAATCAAATATTTTTGGATTTTTTGAAAAAAAATGAGATATTAAAGCAAAAGAATGGTTCTACACCCCCCAAACTCTGCAAGCACACTCAAGAAGCACTTAAGCAAAGTACTAAGGTAAAATAAATCTAATGCACTAATCCCAAAACAAAAAATAAAAAATTCAATGACAAGAACATTCTTAAAAAAAAAAATTTTACCCTAAAAAAACCTGGTCAGAAACATAGGTGTATACAGACTCTAGCAGACTCAGCAATCATCAAAATTCACCCAACAACAATCGATATTCCTCTAGAAGGAAAAACTAAGGGCATATGCGAATGTTCGCAGTAAACCCGCGTGTGTACGTAGAAATAGCAGTGAAACCCGCGTATATACATGACTGTGAGTTAAAAACTTGTGTATAGGAAGAAAGGTGCATAAAAATAAAAGCAAACAAACAAGCTGAGACAAAATTCACACCAATCAGACACTACTAGGCAAACATGCCCCCAGACCCGACACAAAAACAGAGAAAAAAGAGCAATTCAAAGTCATTGAATGCCGATAGAAAACCCCCAAAGGACAACTACTAAGAACTCCCCAACGAAGTCACCAATTCTATTATGGAGAGAAATTCCAATGGCTTGGGGTACCACAACGGATAGCTTGACTCCAAAAATTAATCCTTTCCAATATGAAAGAGAAATCAAATATCTAACACTAAAGGATCTGTCCTTGTACCTTATTCCGGATGGTTGAAGTAGATCCCCGTTGAGCTTTCCAACTTCAGCTTGAATTGATGAATCACTTCCTCAACAACAAGTAAAAAAGACAAGCATACTATATATATTGGTGTTAGATCTACTCTAGCATATATAATCAACAATGTATAAGCATTTGAGATCATCCATGGATAAAATATTCCTTCAAACATACATTATTGGACATGAAAAGATTCTCTATTAATATAAAATCAGAGATTACAATGAATACAACCTCTGTCGGTACATCTGCGAATTGGAGAAATTGAATCCCCCACTTGGGCCTCCGCCACCTCAATCCTCCATCTCTCGATAGAAAGCTCACAAGAAAAAGGCAAGCTTGGGAAGAACACCAAATTGCTCCAAGGGACAAAGGGATGCAGACTCAAGAACAAGTTTCGGCAACAATGGACTATAGTTTCTTTGCTCTCAATTCTCTTATGCCTTCAATGTATCCAAAGGGTTCCTTATATAGCCTTTCAATGGGGTAATGAAAGGTCGAACCCGAGCGATCTCAAGGCATATGGAAGGCTAGGAGACAAGTGAGTCGGCATCCATGTCAAGGAAAACTCCAAAAGGATTTGTATTTTGTACACATCCCGATGTACCCGGTTTTAGGGGTCAAATTCACGTATATACGCGATAAGGGGTTTAAAAGTTGCGTATAGCAATTTTCACATGTTTTGAGGGATGGTATAGGAAACATCAAAGGACAAAAAATAGTCCAAGGGGTCTAAGGAGTCTGCAGAGGGACAGGGGAAGGCCATGCAAGTGTGATTCACCTGGTGTGGTAAAATAAGCTATAACATGGACCCAATACACAAACCCAAAAGTAGTTTTGCCGAAAAGGATGAGATCATGAGAAAGGAAGGCAACATGGAAGGTAGCGCTAGGGTTTGAAGACCAGTGTTTTCTCAGATCTAGGGAAATGGAGTCACTTTTAGCTCAGCGTTGAGGAAGACACACTTAGGTTTGGACCCAATCTATAAAACCTAGAAATGATTTGCCCCGAGATCAAGCGGTTTGATCTATAATATTTTTGTCTTTTTTATATTTAGGGTTAAGATAAAAATGGAGATGCAGATGGAAATGGATTGAGATATGGAAGAGAAGCACTAAATTGTAGATATTACCTGGAAAAACTTGTAGATTCCTTGATGATGATGATCCCCGCTATCCCGATCAATTTGAGAATATTTAAGTGAGTTCTATGCCCAAAGTTTTGCCCCAAGAAGCCATTGCACCCTCTATCCTGCACAACAAACGTCAACCATATTAGATTTGTTGCATCATGAGAAAAAAGAAAATTCTACAGAAAAATAGCAAGATTAAATCATATATCACATTGATTCTAATGAAAAACCCTTGATACAAAGCGCATCCAATCCAAGCTAGTTGAGGAAACCCTGCAAAAATGCCCAAGTTGAAGTCGCCCTCCTGTAGACAAGACAATGTTTCCAAAAAACAAAATGTTGATCTCACAACAAATACCCATATGCTAGGAAGCAAAATATTTTCCAATCACAATCTAAGAACACCAAATGCAAAGGAGATCCAAGAATTTCCACAAGAAAAGTTTTTCTAAAAGGGCCAAAGACCCCTTACAAATGAGATGCTCTCTCCTTTAAATAGGAATGAGAGAACCAAAATCCTAACCAATTTTCAAATGGGTGGCTAATAGTAAAATATCCAAAATTTCTAATCAACGGTTGAGATGAGCTCAACATAAAGTACATGGATCAATACAATAGTATAATATAAAAATGGACCAAATCACCCTAGGAGATGGGATCCCACTAAATAAAAATAAATGAAGCACATGGTGGGTCCAGGGAGTGTTAACTAACTCCCCAAGGATGTCCCCATGGCACAATAAAAATAATATAATTTTTAAACTGCAAAATAGTGCCTCTTTGAGGAAATCGTGAGCCTCCAAAAGCTCCAAAAAATAATATAATATGCCTGAAAAATAGATGTGGGCCCATCCAAGTGCTACAACTGCTAGAGAAGAAGTGGAAGACATGAACCTCATCATCTGAACTCATCACATGCCATTTCCTTACCTCAGTATCCGAAATCTAATTCTTTAGTAGCCATTTTAATTATTTTTTATCTGCCTCGGGAAACATGATATGCCAAAAACAACCTCCTAGGATGCCTGTGTTATCGAACTGATCCCACTAGGCTCTCTGGGAGGGGGGTAATATGGTACAAACAAGTGGCTAGACCCCACCTTCCTCATACAACTCCCTAAAATATCCAAGAAAATCATCTCCCTTCTAAGACAGGCCATCTAGTATGGCAAAACTACACCAGAAGGTACACTGAGCCAAAATCATCTTTGTAACTGGCCGAAAATGAAAGAAAGCTGTCTCATTCGATTCAGAGAGTCCAAATCCATCCAAGGTGCATATTCATACACCCTATAGGTCTCTGGATGATCATCTACAATATCCAATATACCCAGATAGACACCAATAATAATTTGTAAATGGCCATATAATATAAACCAAACCGACATCCATCCACTGCAAGTGTTCAAAGGTTAAGACATGCTCTACAAATCATTCAAGTAATAATCATAACAAGTAGAAATTATTTCACTAGCAATATATCAACAAAATATATAAGGTTTACATTTATTAGCTATAACTCTGTTCAAACTTTCAAGATCGTACTCACTTCATAGTTGTAATCAATTTGCTAGTGAAGGGTGAAGGCTAAAAATTCAGAAGGCTAGGGAAAAGGATGACCACCAACTTGACATTGTGACACTTCAGATATGGAAAGGGAAGACTCACTCTAGCATATGACGGACAAGCAACAACAGAGGGGATGGTAGTGTCTCACAAATGGGTGAGTTACTTCAGAGGTGCTTATTCACCTTGACAAATGCTCACAATCCAAACCAATACAAGTGAGGCCAACAATCCTTAGATATAACTTTAGGAACCATTTCTTTTTTTGGCTTTTTATTTTTTCATAGCCTTGGTCCATGTACTTATTTCACAGATTTTTTTAATATTTTAGGCTTTATGCATTCATGTATGTTGAAAAACACTACTTTTCATGAATGTTCCAAGATATTAATTTCATTATAATTCAAATCCAGTTTCATTAGGCTTTCCTTGCATTCATGTATGTTTAAAAAAACTACTTTTCATGAATGGGTTTTTTTGATAAGATATTCATTTTCAAATACATTGTATTGATGGCAGCGCTACTTGATTCCGGTTTAGCCAACACAACCTAGGTAACTCAGAGCCGAAACACAAATAAATAGGGAATCTTATCCAATCATAGAGGCTCTAATGGGGAAAGGTCCTCCATGCCACAAGTCAAAATAGTAGGTTGGGTAAGAAACATAACTGGAAGGTAATGTATGGGTGGAGACAAATGAATAATGAAACCAACACTAGCAAGCCAAAGTATAGTGAGAATGACTGCCTCTATTCTCCCTAAGGAGGGTAAAACCAATGAGTATGGATCAAGAACTTCCAAGTCTGAGTAGGGACAGAAATACATAATATCAATAAATCCACGTCCACATATTCATATGACCGCTCGATCTGACACTAAATGCTAATACATGTCGCAAGAATTATTATAAGAGCAATGATAACCATAACACAAGATAATACAAGCCAAGTCATAAACATGTATATAATCCATCTGAACCAACATCTGTCCAATGATAAAGCACAGATACAACTTTGGGCACTAATAAGTGTTCTGCAATTGGCTAAAATGTCTACATCAGTCCTCAAATCTGAGTGTTATGAGACTCGGTCATGGCATGGGATAGTACTATAGTCCATCAATCAAATCATGATCCATCATAAATGCTCATCTCAGCATCTAATATGTAGGGGAACTGGTTGAACAGTGTACTAAAATCTGAAAATAGAATATGGTAGTGTGGCCACTATATATGTGATAACATCTGGCTCTAGCTGGGACAAGTGCTATGCTGAATAGAGAGCTTGAGAAACTCAGAATATCTGGTCCTTGTACTCTGCTAGTAGCATCCTCGATTCATACTTCAAGCTCTGCAACTGCTTCCAAAATGTCACCAACTACATGTTAGAATAATCAACCCATAGTATTTACCCACTTAGACATTATTTCATTTATTTTGTCTTATTTGCCTAGTCCATGAGTCCCACCATGTGCAAGTTGTCAATTGCCTATCCATAGAGTTCAAACTTGCCATTATTGACTCATGGAGCGCTTGGGAAAGCCTTGGGAATCAAATCTGCTTTATTCCTGGCCTCCTAGGCGCCCTTCTGCTTTTTCTGCTTTATTGCCTGCTTTTTTAGTGTTTTAAGGCACATAGGAAAGCAAGACTAGGTGAGGTGAATCAGCTTTGTTGCCTCTTCCCCCTCCACTCTTTCCTCCATGCAAAAGCATGTATGAGCTTCCATTTGACCACTCTTTAGCTTGCCCATGCGCCCTTTCTAATTCGTGGGGTCCTTGATAGATTTGGGATCAGATT
>LPNX010161372.1:221081-236487 GCA_001517045.1 Pseudotsuga menziesii | reverse complement strand
CCTATTTTGGGTAAGCCTGCTTTATGCTAGACTTGGATGCTTCCTTATGCATTCGATTTGCTCATGTATTCTATATATTCAGCAGCCTATGTTATTACAGGGTTGGTTATTGTACACCCAGTTAATATAATTTTGTGTTACAGCTCCATATTCAGTCTCCATTGTTGATAATTTGCATGATCAATTGTTAATTGCTGTGAGTGAAATTAATCTACTGCAGGCCTGAATATCTACACTACATGCAAAATGTCCAGAGCTATACCAAACTCACAAACCGGTCCTCAACACACTATGTGGATAAAATAAAATACTCAAACCAAAATGCATGAAAGTAAAAAGCAGAAAGTGAATCTAATATATAACCATAACTTTTAAGAAAAATTTTATTTTTATTGTGCAGGAAAAAATGCTAAGACTGAAAACTACACACTAAGAGCTTTGAAAAACAAGCTTCATGCAAAGACAACAGGTGCAATACTTACAGGTTACACTACTGCATGACAAGGGCTTATTCAGGTTCTACCTACTCTACCCTGCTAGGAAAGACAAGAATCAAGGCTATCTAAGACGAGGGATGTAACCCCTTAAATCCATTTGGTTGATAGGAAGTAAGATTTGTGATCCAATACTAGTAACAAGAAAGCACATGTCACCTATGCAACGCTCCACAGAGAAAGGTCCAAACCAAAGGTCACTAGCTTGCCCTGATCGGAGATGTAGTAGGAGGTTCTATATAAGGACTTGAATTCCTGTGGGAAATCTATTCCTATTCGCTGATTCAGGAGCAACATCAATGTTACGCATAGGCATGGGATGGACATCAACAAAGTTTTGTGGTTGCAAGGTGAAAATCCTTGAGCTCCTCCTGGAAGTAACTGTATCAAATATGGGTGGACCACCATCAATGGGAATAGATACCCTACCAACTAAGATTTATCTAATATCTCTCCCCATATTTTGGATACTTGCATTAGTCCTTTCATCATGAGGAGATATTACATGTTTGACTGTTTCTCCCACAGTTCAGAAGTCTCTATCTCCTTCCAAGGGATGAGGCATATGGGATATAACAGTATTATGGCTAGAACCTTCACCTGTAGGAACATAAATGGGCATACTTTCTAACTCGGTTTGTAATACTTCAGAATGATATGCTGAATAAATAGGAATGTGAGATAGATCATGAGTGTGATGACTAGATGACTCAGGTGGAAGAAGGAAATTAGGGATGAGAGGATATGCAGAATAAATACTACTTGGATAAACTGAAGCAGTTTGTAATATAGCAATATTGTTAAGATTAAACTCTCCTTCAGGTGCATCATTGATTAAGGAATCTTCTTCCCAGCTTAAAGAATTATTATGGACTTGAGTTATATTCCCGTCTTCTAAAGATAAATGAGATAAAGGCCCAGAAACATCAGAGTAATGGGAGATATTTTCTTCATCACCAACCTCTACTCTAGTAGCTAACTCAAAATGGTTTTCCCATGGGTAAATAGGTTCAAGCCCCATGCTTTCCCTTTCTCTATTATGGTACATCAAAGAAAACCATTCACTCACTCTATAAGAAATCCTTTCAACATTATCAACTTCAAGTGTAGGATTTTCTATTGCAATATTTTGTTCTTGACTCTGAGGTTGACTTTCATTTCTTCTCAACTCTTCCAACTCCTCTGAACATTCATTCCTAAGCATATCCATGTTAATTATCCTGGTAATTTCAGCTCTTTGATCTTATTCAAAAGAAAAATCAAAGTCTTCCATTTCCTTGAACATGTTCTCAGGTTGCCCATATTACCAAATCTTAGTTTCATCTTCCACACTATTAGCTTTAGAATTATTCAACAATTCATCTCCATATGTGTTTTTAATCCCTTCCTCAAAAGTTTCGAGATGATTTTCATAACAGGGTTCTCTATTAATCCTAATCAGAGCACCATAAGAGTTTAGGACATAAAGATATGATAAATACATCATGAGGTATCCACATAGACTAGCTTCCCACTTCCTAGATAAAAGCATTCCATATGCTGGGGGTAAGTTGATAACAACTACATCCATCATAGTGGAGATGTCTGAGCATGTAAACAGATCAGCTCTAAGGTTTTTGATTAAACCATAGGATGGCACTTGCCTAGAATCTATGCCACATACATTCCCATAAGGCCTAGTCACTTCCAATCCCATTTTCTTCATGACATGCAAAGACATTACATTCATAGCTGCTCCATAATCCAACATGCAATTGTGAAGGAGAATATTCTTAATGTGTACGGTTAGGTAAAAGGGAGGGTGACCTCCGTACTTTCTTTCATAAATTTCAGAATGGATGTTAACAAGTGGATCCTTTTCATCTTTGCTAGGTTGCATCCCACTAAGGCTCTACATGTGACTGGACTCTAAGGAAACCTTAGGATTCTTCTCTTGGCCAATGCCATTAAATAATTCCTCTACCTGAATTCTTACTGAGGGAACCTTCATTAGCTCAGTGTCAGGGATGTTACACAATATATTACTTAGTTATTTTGTTATATCAATATTCAAATTAAAATCTTCTAAATCACAATCTTCTTCTTCCTTTCTATCTTCGTTAGTTTCTTTTCGTTTGTCTAGGAAAGAAGGTTGGGGATCAACTCTTCGTTTATAGATTCTGATCTGTGGTTGTTCCTTTGCTTCAGGGATATCTATGGTACAACATGAGGGACTAGGTTCATCAACAATATCTTCTTCTTTCCCACATGGCTCTTCTTCTTGTTCCTGTGATTCTTCTTCTAAGATAATTCTTCCAAAAACATCATCAAAAGATAAATCATTCATAAAGTTGATGTTGTTTGGACGTTGGTCATCAGGATAATTTGTGCCAGATGGTTCTTCCTCATTTTCATCACACCAATTTACATTATTCCTCTCAAAAATTTCTAGATATTCAGGTCATTTTCTATTAAGATCTCCCTCATTCCTTCTATTATTGTTTCAATAGGGCATAGGGCCATGAGGGTTTCTATGTCTCTAAGGATCATCAAGACTAGCGACATTTTTTGTGAAGACAGTTAGTTGTCTCATCATCTCTTGCATGGTTTCTAATGTGTCCTTTGAGTCCTTTGGATCACTCACAGGTTCCTTAGGATTTCAAAGCTTAGGGTCATATCTGGAAGTGGATGGGGCAAAATGATCGAAAACGTTTTGCTTACCCATAGATGTTGCATTCTGCTAAGCCATCTTCGCGTTGAATTGGGCAGTCTTCAAGTCATTGGGATTCTTATATCCTTTAGGTTATACCCTAACCAACCGTCAAAATCATTCAAATAATGAATAACAATTTCTTGGTCCTTGGGTTTGATCTCGTCTGGGATGTTCCCTACAGTCTTGTGAAATCTTAGGTTAAACTCATGGAATGTTTCATTTTCCCTCTTATTGATATGAAATAGATGATGCAAGAGGAATTTCCCATCTAATTTGTGAGACCAATCACTATTGAGTTTTGCAACAAAATTGTCATACCCATTGATGGATGAGGCAAGAAATATGTCAAAACACTTCCGGACATCTCCTTCAAGGGAATATAGTAGGCCCCTCATGAAAACATTTTCATCAGATGCTCCATATGCCTCTATATGTTCCCATACTTTGTCAATATGATCTTCGATGGAGATGGTTGACACTCCATCAAACTTGGAACCTTTTCAAAATATTTATTAGGCATGTCATGGGGGGCCCTTGGCATCAGGAAAAAATATAAAGGAGATGGCTTAGCCTTCCTTCTAAGGTTTTGTGGAGAAGGAACATTTTGATTTCCACTAGTGTTTGTTCCGGCCATTAAACTAGATGAAGTCAAAGGAGATCCTAAAACATGACTCGGGAAGGCAGTAGGATTAGAAATAGTTCAAAATAAGTTTGAGGAGCTTTCTTTAGTTTGTCTGCGGTTCCTTGTGTAAGTTGCATGGATCTCTTTAAGATTTACAGGACGCTCTAATAACTTAAGATTAATACATAAGGGTACGGTCCTCAGTGGAGTCACCAGGTGAACCACACAAGTAATTCATTGAAAAAATATGTGTCGTAGGGAAAGGCGAGGTATGTTGAACCAAGGTAGGCCTCTACCTCCCCGTTAACAGTGCCAAAATGATATCACCAACCTTGTAGTTTCCTATGTGATATGGATCCATGATGGATGGTAGAGGGTCAAGAAACTAAGGAGGTGGAACCAAGATTGCCTCGACTCCCAATTGGATGGTTGTCACGCCAATCAAGGCAGTATTCACTAGATGCTGACTTAGCCCAAGACAATAATGGGGGATACCCATATCTACTCCTGACAAGAGAGATCAGACCTAGACACCAGATCAGATCAAACAAACTTGAGGTACATAAGGTGTAAGGTGATGGAAACCCTAGATCTATGGATGATGTCACTAGATGAACCAAGGCTATGGATTAGGGTTTAGGAGATATGAAATTTGATCCAATTTAGGACTCAGGTGACCTATGAGGAAAATACTAGATCTAGGGTTAAGGTACTAGCAAAAGGTGAAAATATCCACTGCCTTGGGAAACGTAACTAATGCGGAGAAGGTAAGAATAGGTTTGGGGCTATCTAGTACTGAGGGATAGACTCAAAAGAAGGTATGACAATGTCAAAGCACCCGAGCCACAAGGAAAGAGTCAAAACGCAATAGGAAAAGGCAATAGGAGGGGTAGCGCTAGGGCTTGAAGATAAGTACCTTGGGATCTAGGCCAATGGAGTCACTTTTAGCCCCATGCTTGATCCGTAGGACCTCAACTTTAGTGCATTAAAAATTTGTTGTAAAAGGATGCATGCAACAGGTTAATTAAAGGGACATCATGAACAGAAATTAAATGCTTAGAACAAGAATGAAAAACAAGACTGATAAACAGATGCCAAGTAGAAAATACAGAACCAGAATCATAAACAGAAGTTGATAACAGAGTTCACCCCCTCCACTGGGCTACGTCTCCGGGTCCCTCTCCAATGGGTACCGATCCAATTAATCTCTTAAAATGGTACAAAATGGTTCTGGAAACAACTTCAGCAACTGTAAAATAGAATGCTGGACATAAAGTCTTTAAGACTCCTCTCTGAAAGCTACAAAACTGGACTTCAATATAAAAAAGAATCCAAGTTATAACTGAGAATAGTCGACTTCAAAAGGAACAACACATGGACAGTTTTCACAGCAAAATGCTCTCTCCAAGCTTCTCATCACAAAGAAACGTTCCACTGTCGTTCTCCAAAAACTCCTCTAATTGTTCCCCCCGGAACCATCCCTGGTTCCTCTTCTTTATTCCTCATCTTTGCCGTTACAAAGGAGTCAAAACGTCAAAGAAATGTGACTGTTCACATCCCCTGAAACGCGGCATCAAGACTGTTCATATGCCTTTCATCGTTATTCCAGCTGTGGCATAACTGCCAAGAAAGCTTTGCCAAACTGTTATAGCTAAGCCGTGCCATGCGCATTGTCGTGTTTGAATAGAAGGTTGTAGTCATCTGCTCGTCTGCTGTTGCGGAAGAGGATAAGAAACGGGCTCCAATGGTCTCAATCGCAATCGGCTGTCGGTTGGTTTTCGAGTCGGAGGCTTTAGTTACTTTGGTTTCCGCAGTTGCGGATGGCACACCACTTCTTTTTCCGATTTTGTCGAGTTATTTCGTCGATATTTTAAGTTTTGGGCTTCTGCCGTTGCTGCCGCCAGAAGCGTTGTTCTTCCGATCAAGCTTGTGGCCGTCGTTGCGGACTGCTTATCGCTCCAAATTCCGATCCATTCCGAACGTATTTAAGCTTCTGCCGTTGCGGCTTCCGGAAGAGTTGTTCTTCCGATCAAGCTTATGGTCGTCGTTGCGGACTTCTTATCGCTCCAATTTCCAATCCGTTCCGAACGTCTTTAAGCTTCCACCATTGCGGAAGGGAGAAAAGAATGTGAGGCCTGACGTTGCGGAGGGAGAAATGCTTCCGACCGCCAATCGTCATATTTTTTGCGTCCTGTTATCCTCGCGGACAGACTAGGAGTTTGGCCGCCCGCCGTTGCAAAGGGAGATCTCTTCCGACCTCCGATGCTTTGTATTTTTGCCGTCTTATTTTCTTCAACCGCCATTTCTAAACCATGTACCCTATTGGATATTCAAAGAGAAAAAATCCACCGGATCAATCCTCCCCATTGGAGAGCTTTTGGACCACAAAAATCCTAAATTATTATGCAAGTAAGTGAGGGTACAGCTCCCTCACTTTACCAATATCCATCCATCTTGCTTTGCTTATAGGATGCACCCCCTTCAGCCCCACTCGAAGGTACTCAGCATTCCCCCTTCATGAAGTCCTTACATTTCTGTCAAGAATAGCATAATCCTGCAACTCTCTCATATATTCAGGTGCCAAATCATCTATTGAAGGAATCTGTATGTTAATTTCCTCATCCATGATCATAGGAGGTTCATACAGTTTAATATTCTCAACATTGATAACTGAATAAATTTGCATGTATGGAGGTAAATTCAAGCGAAAAGCATTAGTACCGATCTTTTCCAAGATCTCAAAAGGACCATACCTGATAGGCTTAAGCTTTTTACCTTCACCTTTCATTCGTTCTTTGGTGATGTGTAACCAAACTCGGTCACCAACCTGAAATTGATGATCAATTCGATGCTTGTCATGCCCGGCTTTGTACTTTGCCTGGCTCTTCTCCAACTGTTCTTGAACTTCCTGCTGCACTGCTTGGATTCTCTGAATGAACTTTAAAGCTTTATTTGCATCATGATGTCCATCCACTGCATCTTTGCCAAAAGAGAAGTCGATCGGTGTTTTTGGCAGATAACCAAAACAAGTTTCAAAAGGAGATATTTTCGTGGAAGAATGAACTGCATGATTGTAAGCATGCTGTATATACTGCAACTGCTTATCCCAAAGTTTAGGATGCTTACTACAATATCCTCTGAGCAGCTGAACCACTGTTCTATTCACTACCTCTGTTTTCCCATCGGTCTGTGGATGAAAAGCTGTACTTTTCTTCAGTTTAGTGTCCATAAGCTCCCATAAAGTTGACTAGAATTTTCCCAAGAACTGGGAATCCCGATCAGATACAATAGACGTGGGTAGCCCGAAATGTACCCGAACATTTTGAAAGAATAAAAGAGCTGTTTGTTCAGTAGTGATCTGCTTGTTACATGGCATTAAGATACACATTTTGCTGAATCTATCCACAACCACATATAGGTAATCATGCCCTTTTCTAGACCTAGGTAGTCCTCCTACAAAGTCCATAGAAATGCTTTCCCAAGGACGAGAAGAAATTGGAAGAGGAGTGTACAAACCCAATTTCCTATTGCTAGGCTTACTTGTTGCACACATAACACAACCTCTTATATATTTAGCTACAATTTCTTGCATTTGAGGCCAATAACAATGATTATGCAATACAGACAATGTTTTACTTACATCAAAATGTCCTGCAATCAATGAACTATGTGCTTCTCAAATCACATGCACTCTTTCTTTCTCTGGAATACAAAGTTTACCGAGAGGATACGAGAGTTGATTATGCACATAATAGTTATATTCCTGTTTACCATGTATAAGTGATGCATATACTTCCTTAAAATCTTTATCTTCTGCATACTGTTCAATATAACTTTCATGTGTTAATGAACTGTTCTGAAGAATGATTGAAGCATTCATAGGTGGCCTTGATAACATGTCTGCCACTTTATTATGAATTCCGTTTTTGTACTTAATGACGAGATGAAACTGTTGTAAGAACCCCATCCATCTTAAATGCCTACTTTGTTGTATTTTAGTTTGAGATTGTAAATATTGAAGTGGCCGATGATCAGTATGTATGACTGTCTCTTTTCCCATGATATAACGTTTCCACTTCTTCACACTCTGTACTAAAGCATAAAACTCTTTGTCATAGGTCGAATAGTTACTTACCACAGTAGAGAATGTTTCTGAATGGTAACAGACTGGCTTCCTTCCTTGCATCAAAACTGCTCCCATGGCAAACCCGCTGGCATCGGTTTCGATCTCAAATGGCTACTGCAAATATGGCAATGTTAGAACTGGTGCTGTCCTAATCTTTTCCTTCAAAGTGTCGAAGGCTCTCTGGTGCTTTCCTCCCCACTGGAAAATTTCTTTAATGCTTGTCAACGCATGTAAAGGAGCAGAAATGGAAGAAAACCTAGAAATGAATTTCCTCCAATACTGAACCGCACCCACAAAACTTATGATTTCAGTAACGGTGTTAGGCCGTGGCCAGTTTACAATGACAGGAACCTTGGCTGGGTCCACTCGCAGGTGGCCTCCACCAATAATATGGCCTAGATATACTAAAGAAGTTTTAGCAAATTCACATTTAGACATTTTTACATAAAGCTTTTCCTTTCTCAGTACATCTAATTTTTTTTTCACATGTACAACATGCTCTTCCCAAGTTTTGCTAAACACAAGGATATCATCTAGATATACAATTACAAAATCATCAATGAATGAAGGAAAGACATCATTCATGACCCGCATGAAAGTAGCAGGCACGTTACACAGCCCAAAAGGCATCACAAGCCATTCATACAAACCCTGTTTCGTCTTAAAAGCTGTTTTCCAAGCATCATGCTCAGCAACATGGATTTGATGATACCGACTACGTAGATCCAATTTTGTAAAGTAAGTTGCATGTTTCAATTGATCAAGCAAATCATCAATACGAGGAAGAGGATACCTGTTTTTAATGGTGATTTTGTTAAGGGCCCTGTATTCGATACACATCCTCCATGACCCATCCTTCTTTGGAACCAAGACTATGGGAGAGCCATAAGGAGAAGTGCTGGGTCAGATGACCCCCTTCTCAATCAGCTCCTGAACCTGCTTCTTGATCTCCTCATTTTTCATTACAGACATCCGGTACATGGCTATGTTCGGGAGTGGCACATCCTGCTACAAATGTATCTCATGCTGAATCTCTCTCTTCGGTGGTAACCCCTTCGGATCTTGAAACAAATCATCATACTCAGAAATGATGTCAATCAGTTCAGATTTATGCTTAGGGTCACATTCTTCAAAAGATTTAGAGACTTCATCATTTTTCATCTTAACCATCATCAACACAAAGTTCTTACTAGCATTTACCAACCTCTTCATTTGTCCTGTAGAGACTATTGCTAGATTGGTTTTTATCTTTTGTGCTCGTACAATATATTCCATACCTTGTTTAAAAAGATGATACTTATTCTGCTCTCTATAAATGACTGCTTTCCGGTCATACAAATATGGAATCCCAAGTACAATTCCACAAATGTCAAGTGGCACTACATCTAGTTCTACCTCATTCCTAAAATTTTCAGTAATTGCAAATTTTAATACACATTTCCTTGTAACTTGCAATCGTGTATCATTAGTAACCCAACCTAGAGGATAGGGATTTTCATGAGGAACAATAACTAAATGCAATTTCTTAACCACTTCTTTTGATATCAGATTTACTTGTGAACCACTATCAAACAATGTATCAATCTTTGTGTGATTTGCAATGACACGAACATGAAACAGTGCACTTCTATCTTTATCATTTTGCTTAGAAGTAGATGGCAGACTTGTACTTGCACTAGAATTGGATTGTGCATCAATGGGAAGTGAGATACTTTTATCCTTACCTTGGATTCCGACAGCTGTAACCTTTGTTTCATCACTTGAGTCGTATCCTAAGTCTTGAATAACTGTTGCAGTAGATTTTGCTTTTCCTTTGTCTTTGTTTCCTATGTACTTCTTTGGCCTTAACTCCGGATGAAGTTTCCAACACTTAGAGACATCATGTCCCTTCTGACAATGCGAACACGTAGGATTTTCACCCTCTTTCTTAATAGTAGCCATCTTCTTTTTCCCCTTATCTTTACCTTTTGATTTCCTATCAAATTTAAATGAATTCTTCACAAAAGTATCATTAGCATGCTTACCCCTGGCTTCTAAATGGGTAGCTTGAACACATACATCGTCTAAATTACTGGGATTAAACATCAACAAAGTATGCTTCAAATAAGAATGCATGCCACCAATGTACTTAAGAAGAGTTTCCTGTGTATCTAATGAGACATTCAATGCAATAGCCCTCTTTCTGAATTCATGAGTATAATCTTGAATGCTTTGTCCTTTAGCTTGTCTAAACATTTTCCAATTCATGGTTAATTGCTGCATGTGACCTAAAGGATAAAATTGCTTCCTCAATACTTCAATGAATTCATTCCAAACTGAAATAATTTTACCATTCTTTCGAAGATCTTGCTGAATCTTTCTCTCCCACCAAGTAAGAGCCATTCCACTCATTCTCAAAGTGGCCAATTGAATCCTGGAAGGGTCATCATTAATGCCCTGCACCCTGCAATATACTTCAAGCTTCTTGATCCAATTGTCTAATTTTTCAGCATCTACATCTCCATTATAAATAGGTAATTCAAATTTTACATCCAATTTGAAATAAGGCATATTAGGACTTGCATTATGAGAAGAAGAAAAAGTCTGTTTAGTATCAGGAGGATCACCATCACCTCCTACTCCTTTACCCTTTTCTTTCGACTTCACTTCTGCATCTCTGGATGAATATCCTTCTTCTTTCTTCTTCCTTTCTACTCACTCATTGAGTAGAATTTCCATCATGGATTTCATGCTCATAAAAGCCTCTAGAAACTCAGTTTCAGAAATGACAGGTTTTCCCATTCTGTATGTCCTTCGTCTTCCCCTCATGGAGAAGACATGGTTCTTGAGAATGTTCTCCTGGAGCCAATCTCAGGATCTCCTTCAACTAATTCTCCTTCACCAAGCTTTAACCTGGACCTGGTAATCATTCACAAACTTGCACAATAGTCAACCAGTTCTGATACCAAATATGATCCGTAGGACCTCAACTTTAGTGCATTAAAAGTTTGTTGTAAAAGGATGCATGCAACAGGTTAATTAAAGGGACAATATGAACAGAAATTGAATGCTCAGAATAGGAATGAAAAACAAGACTGATAAACAGATGCCAAGAAGAAAACACAGAACCAGAATCACAAACAGAAGTTGATAATGGAGTTCACCCCCTCCACTGGGCTACGTCTCCGGGTCCCTCTCCAATGGGTACCGATCCAATTAATCTCTTAAAATGGTACAAAATGGTTCTGGAAACAACTTCAGCAACTGTAAAATATAATGCTGGACAGAAAGTCTTTAAGACTCCTCTCTGAAAGCTACAAAACTGGACTTCAATAGACAAAAGAAGCCAAGTTATAACTGAGAATAGTCGACTTCAAAAGGAACAACACATGGACAGTTTTCACAGCAAAATGCTCTCTCCAAGCTTCTCATCACAGAGAAATGTTGCACTGCCGTTCTAAAAACTCCTCTAATCGTTCCCCCCGGAACCATCCCTGGTTCCTCTCCTTTATTCCTCATCTTTGCCGTTACAAAGGAGTCAAAACGTCAAAGAAATGCGACTATTCACATCCCCTGAAACGTAGCATCAAGACAGTTCATATGCCTTTCGTCATTATTCTAGCTATGGCATAACTGCCAAGAAATATTTGCCAAACTGTTACAGCTAAGCCATGCCATGTGCATTGCCGTGTTTGAATCGGAGGTTGTAGTCATCTGCTCGTCCGCCGTTGCGGAAGAGGATAAGCAACGAGCTCTGACGGTCTCAATCGCAATTGGCTGTCGGTTGGTTTTCGATTCAGAGGATTTAGTTACTTTGGTTTCCACAGTTGCGGATGGTGCACCACTTCTTTTTCCGATTCCGTCGAGTTATTTTGCCGATCTTTTAAGTTTTGGGCTTCCGCCGTTGCAGCCGTCGGAAGCGTTGTTCTTCCGATCAAGCTTGTGGCCGTCATTGTGGATTGCTTATTGCTCTGACTTCTGATCCGTTTCAAACGTATTTAAGCTTTCGCCGTTGCGGCTGATGGAAGCGTTGTTCTTTCGATCAAGCTTGTGGCCATCATTGCGGACTGCTTATCACTCCGAATTCCGATCCGTTCCGAACGTCTTTAAGCTTCCGCCATTGTGGAAGGGAGAAAAGAATGTGAGCCCCGATGTTGTGGAGGGATAAATGCTTCCGATCACCGATCCTCATATTTTTTTGCGTCCGGTTATCCTCGTGGACAGTCTAGGAGTTTGGCCGCCCGCCGTTGCGGAGGGAGATCTCTTCCAACCTCCGATGCTTTGTATTTTTGCCGTCCGATTTTCTTCAACCACCATTTCTGAACCATGTACCATATTGGATCTTCAAAGAGGAATAATCCACCGGATCAACACTGAAGAAGACCCACCTAGGGTTGGACCCGATATACAAACCCAAAATTAGTTTTGCCGAAAAGGATGAGATCATGAGAAAGGAATGCAACATGAAAGGTAGCGCTAGGGTTTGAAGACCAATGTTTTTCCAGATCTAGGGAAATGGAGTAACTTTTAGCTCAGCATTAAGGAGGACCCACTTAGGGTTGGACCCGATCTACAAAAACAAGAAATGGTTTTCCCCGAGATCAAGTGGTTTGATCTATAATATTTTTTGTCTTTTTTATATTTAGGGTTTTAAGATAAAAATGGAGATGCAGATGCCAATGGATTGAGATCTGGAAGACAAGAACTAACCTGTAGATATTAACTAGAAAACCTTGTAGATGCCTTGATGATGGTGATCCCGCTATCCCGATCAATTTGAGAAGATTAGAGTGATTTCTATGCCCAATGTTTTGCCCCAAGAATCCACTATGCCCTCTCTCTTGCACAACAAACGTCAACCATATCGGATTTGCTGCATCATGAGAAAAAAAAATGCTACAGAAAAATAGCAAGATGAAACCATAGATCGCATTGACGCTAATGAAAACCCCCTGATACAAAACACATCCAAGCCATGCGAGTTGAGGAAATGCTGCAAAAACGCCCAAGTTGAAGTCGCCCTCCTGTAGACAAGACAATGTTTCCCAAAACAAAATGTAGATCTCACAACAAATACCCATATTCTAGGAAGCAAAATATTTTCCAATCACCATATAAGAACGCTAGATGCAAAGGAGATCCAAGAATTTCCACAAGAAACGTTTTTCTATTATCCAGATCCAAGATCCAATGACCCCTTACAAATGAGATGCTCGCTCCTTTAAATAGGAATGAGAGAACCAAAATACTAACCACTTTGCAAATGGGTGGCTAATATTAAAAGATCCAAAATTTCTAATCAGCGGTTGAGATGGGCTCAACATAAAGTACATGGATCAATACAATAATATAATATAAAAATGCACCAAATCACCCTAGGAGAGGGATCCCACTAAATAAAAATAAATGAAGCACATGGTGGGTCTAGGGAGTGTTAACTAACTCTCATATGATGTCCCCATGTCACAATAAAAATAATATAAATTTTAAACTGCAAAATAGTGCCTCTCTGAGGAAATTGTGAGCCTCCAAAAGCTCTAGAAAATGTTATAATATTCTTGAAAAATAGATGTGGGCCCATCCAAGTGTTGCAACTGCTGGAGAAGAAGTGTAAGACATCACCCTCATCATCCGAACTCATCACATGCCATTTCCTTGCCTCAGTATCTCAAATTGAATTCTTTAGTAGCCATTTTAATTTTTTTCATATGCCTCGGGAAACGTGATATGCCAAAAAAAACCTCCTAGGGTTCTTACATTATCCAATTGATCCCACTAAGCTCTCTGGGATGTGGGTAATATGGTACAAATTATTGGTTGGACCCCACCTTCCTCATACAACACCCTAGGTGATCCAAGAAAATCATCTCCTTACTAAGACATACCATCCATTATGGAAAAACTGCACTAGAAGGTACACTGAGCCAAAATCATCTCTGCAATTGCCCGAAACTAAAGCAATCTCTCTCATTGGACTCAGAGAGTCCAAATAGATCCAAGTTGCACGTTCATACACCCTATAGATCTCTGCATGATCATTTACAATATCCAATATACCCAAAGATACAAAAATAATAATCTGTAAATGACCATATAATATAACCCAAGATGACATCCATCCGATGCAAGTGTTAAAAGGTTAAGACATGCTCTACAAATCATTCAAGTAATAATCATACCAAGTAGAAATTATTTCAATGGCGATCTATCAACCAAATATATAAGGTTTACATTTATCAGCTATAACTCAGTCCAAGGCTTTCAAGATCATTCTCAATTCATAGTTGTAATCAATTTGCTAGTGAAGGGTGAAGGCTAAAAATTCAGAAGGCTAGGGAAAAGGATGACCACCAACTTGACATTGGGACACTTCAGATATGGAAAGAGAATACTCACTCTAGCATACGACAGAGAAGCAACAACAGAGGGGATGGCGGCGTCTCACAAATGGGTGAGTTACTTCATAGGTGTTTATTCACCTTGAGAAATGCTCACAATCCAAACCAATAGAAGTGAGGCCATCAATCATTAGATATAAGTTTAGGAACCATTTCTTTTTTGGGCCTTTTATTTTTTCATAGCCTTGGTTCATGTACTTATTTCACAGATTTTATTATTATTTTAGGCTTGATGCATTCATGTATGTTGAAAAACACTAATTTTCATGAATGTTCCAAGATATTCATTTCATTGTACTTCAAATCCAATTTCATTAGGCTTTCCTTGCATTCATGTATGTTTAAAAACACTACTTTTCATGAATGGTCTATTTTCATAAGATATTCATTTCCAAATACATTGTATTGATGGCATCGCTACTTGTTTCAGGTTTAGCCAACACAACCTAGGTAACTGAGAGCTAAAACAAAAATAAACAGGGAAGCTCATCCAATCATAGAGGCTCTAGTGGGATAAGGTCCTCCATGCCACAAGTCAAAATAGTATGTCGGGTAAGAAACACAACTGTAAAGTAATGGATGGGTGGAGACAAATGAATAATGAAACCAACACTAGCAAGCCAAATTATGGTGAGAATGACTACCTCTATTCTCCTTAAGGAGGGTAAAACCAATGAGTATGGATCAAGAAATTCCAGAGCCGAGTAGGGACATCAATACATAATATCAATACATCCAAGTCCACATATTTATATGACCGCCAGATCATGACACTAAATTATAATACATATCACAAGAATGAGTATAAGAGCAATGATAACCATAACACAAGATAATACAAGATGAGTCATAAACATGTAAATAATCTATCTGAACCAAGACCAGTCCAATGATAAAGCATCGATACAACTTTGGGCACTAATAAATTTTCTGTAAATGGCTAAAATGACTACATCAGTCCTCAAATCTGAGTGTCCTGAGACTCATTCATGGCATGGGATAGTAATATAGTCCATCAATCAAATCATGATCCATCATAAATTCTCATCTCAACATCTCATATGTAGGGGAACTGGCTGAACAATGTACTGAATT
>LPNX010161372.1:163528-216594 GCA_001517045.1 Pseudotsuga menziesii | reverse complement strand
AGAAAAGTAACTCAACCATGGTTATTTATATTGTGCATAAAAAATAGTGTAGGAGATGAGTTGTCATATATACCTACCCCATAAAACCCCTAACTCATAACATTTTGATATATCTTATATTTTTGTAGTACATCTCTTAGGAGGCCCATTTTTGACCTCAAATTCCCTCTAATGCCTCATGACTCTATGATGACCAATTACAATTTTAACATCCCGACGGAGGAATAAGCCTACATCTCTCTTGCGGTACATCAGTAAAATATATTTAGAATATCCTTTCACAACAGTAATTGAGCCCAAAATCCGACGACTGCCATGTCTGAAATTCGACAATGCCCTATCGGTTATTTGACATATGCATTTTTTTTTGTCTTCGGTGGCATAAACTCAGATATTCGACTTCATGCCAATACCAGTCAAAGATTCAACTACACCATCGTCGAATGTCAACCAGTTCTGCTGCAAAAAATTATAATTATGCCGTTGAAATTCCAACACTTGAGTGTTGAACATTCTACTTTCTATTGTCAGAAAGTCGGCGGTGCCTTATCGAATGTCACTCAGAACTGTTACAAAAAACTTGCATATATCGTTGAATTTTCGATGACAAGACATCGAATTTCAGACATGTGGCCGTAGGTTTTGCGACGGATATGGCGTTGGATGTCCAACCCAAGGCCGTAGGTTTTGTGACAACTATGTCCACTTGCTAGTATCAGACATCCAACGAGCTAGGTTTTCGAAGCTATGATAGTCCCATCAGACGTTGTTGGGAGGACGTCGAATATGTGACAGGGCCACGTTGGCCGACCGATGCCTGATAGTGTTGTATCTTCATAAACCTCATCGGACATCCTCTAAATGCTGTAAAAAATGAGACGGGCAATTGTGTAATTAACAATTTTTTTTTTTTGAAAGGTTGCCATTCACCAATTAGTTTACCCTTTTATTTCAAATGTTTTTGGCTAATAGGTTCATGACTGCAAAACTAAAATCACCCAATGGAAGCAATGTGCTTAGGCTTACAAAATTAACGTAATAACTTTTGTTTGTGACAATAGACATGGAAATAAATTAACCATTGCATTTCCAAAATTACATTATAAAGAATAGTATTGGAACATATTTATGTATGAATTTGTATGCAACTCAACCTAGTTTGGAGGAAGGATGTTCAGTCCCTAATATGGATGAAAACTTGAATCCTTCACAAATAAAAATAACTCCATTATCTGGTGTTAGTTTCTTGGAAGGATCAAATACTCCAAGTTGTGCCAAGGGAACTTGTTCAGGGTCTATTCTCGATGCTTTGAGGCATCTGAGGGATGTCCTTGGTGGTGATTTTGATAGTCACTCCAAAAATATCGCATATGTAAAGGTGAGCCAAGAGTCAAGATCACATGGTTCTGGTCCACCCTATCCATGGTGTCTACATATAAGTAAGATACTAAACTTTATCAACAGTTATGAACACAAATCACCAAGTAATTAATGTAGTTTGGGTGGGTTATTTGGGAAAAAAAGAATTTTAATCAAATATAGAAGTGTCATTTATGAAGGGTACCACCTTGGAGTTAGCGTGCAATAACTATAAAGTGGCAGGCTAAAATTTATTAGAAAAATTGGATGATGCTTTGTACTTTGACATATATTTTTTGATCATTTAATTAAATTTGTATACACTTTTCATCTTAACTCATCCTTGCATTTCCAAAAACCATACATAGTAAATTTCAATACACAAACATACACTATATATTTGTTTTGAGTGAACATTCACATGATTATAAGGGAAATTCTTCTTGGTGTAATAACATGTCAAAAAAAAAAAAACAATATATTATCTAGGCTACCAAGATTCAAGAAATTTTGATAGCGTAATACAAAAAATGTCAAATTAACTCACCTTGTAGAAAATATGAGCAATATTACATGCACTCTGGAGTAATTTGTGCACAAAAATAAACAGAACAAGTAAGATAAAACATAATAAATCCTACCATAAGATCCTGGACACTACATCATTTTTCTTTTATCTAGACATCTCCATGTCTAGTGTATGGAGTGAATGTTTTACTATACCTTGTGATTCAACTCACAGTCGACATTGGAGCATATACCCTTCAAGAAATTAGTGTATATATCTACCTTTTCTCAATCGTGAATGTAAGGATTACCTCCCTCCTTATTGCATTTGCCAAATCTTGTAAAAAACTGAAAATACTGTTGTTTTTTAGCCAAACGACATCTGGTAGTCTGTAAACTCCATCTAACTTTCTCACTAGCTAGGGCATGACTTATTGTCTTTGGATCCCTAACAAGTTGGTTTCCATTTCCAACCCTTAAATATCTATTCAAATCCCATGCACAAAACTTATTATTCAAGTCCAAAATACAGTAGTAGCTTCATGATTTAAACCCTAACATTATATAAACAAACCCTCAAATGTGTTCTAATTGCAAGAAATAAAAAATCACTCTAGCTTGAAAAACAAACATAGATCCATTTCAAATCACTGTGTATTATACAACTCCAAATGGGAACAAGAGCAAGTCCACTTACTGATTTCCACCGATGGATACCAACGAAGATTGCAAAACACAATGTTTCTTCTGCTTCAAAACTGCAGTTATGCAAATTATCTTTAGAATTAGTTTATGATGATCAAAACCTCATCTAAAAACAATGGATCATATGACAACTTAAATTAGGTTTAAAATTAATTTGAAACCTATTAACAACCTCTTCTCATGTTATTATGTAATAAGGATATTTGATTTGTTTACTTGCAATTCAAGAAAGTATAATGCAAATTTAGGAATCAAAGTATAGAACAAAAAACAAGCTAAAATAAATAAATAGTCGTATGTTCTCTACAGAAAGTTGTATGCAACTTCTATTCAAATGCACATTTCTAACATAAATGCCTTTCTTCTACATATCTCCTACAATGATGAATTCCCAACAACCTATTTTAAAACAAATTGAGATTATAAACATCAAACCATAGATGATAGACAAGACATCAATACTGTAGGGTGAATGGGACAACAAATAGCATTTGTTTATTTGGGACTAAACCAAACCTAATCTGGAGTAAGTTTGAATGTTTTATTTCCAATTGAAAACGAAACAGTTGGCATGCTTGATATTTGATCACAGTCAAAAACTGATTCTCCATTAGGGCTTGGCAATCGGTCACAAAGCTGAATAATAAATTCAGGAATATTATAAACACTGATATTAGAATATTTGATGCTAAAACAAATCTCGGCATCCTTGTAAAATAAAAATATCATCAAAGAAGACAATAAACTCTTATTACCTGACTCAAATAGGTAATAATTTGTTCCTTAGTCTGGTTACGGGAAATTTGCTTCTGCACCGACATACCTAACATCTGAAAAGCAGTGCAAATACCATCACTGATGCTCGACAATGTCTCTTTTTCATGCGGTTTTTATAACACACTAGCTATTCCTATGCTGCAGAGATCAACCATTTTCAACATTATCAATAAATATTAACAAAGAAAAATTCACATGCACAGTATCCCAAAAAGGTATTATTGACGAGTACACATTTAGGCTATGTACAATCATTTCAACAGAAAACAACATAAAGGAATCTCACTTGACATCTCTTGCACCATCATAAGAGCACAAGCCAATCTGTGAGTAGATCTTCTTGAGATTTTTCTATAAACAATGCAGCTAATTTTGTCATTTTAGAAGCAGTTGCAATTCTATAGTCAGCTGACTCCCAAGAAATCCTACCTAACTAACATACATCAATCCATTTGTCCACTTATATTTATGCCAACAAGTTACTCATATTAAAGGTGCTATCTTACATGTGATATTTTCTTATAATGATTCATATAAGCTTTGATAAATTAAAGACACACATATGCCATTAAGAGCTCCATAATCCCATCTCCATATTGTGACACAATGGTTTTGCATTCCTGGTTGAGAATACCCAAGGCACCAATAACATTGTTGATTTGTGTTATAATGCCCTTGAAAATCATAGCAAACATGATCGACAATGATTATAGAACAACAATCATGAAAATCATATATTTTCACATCACAAATATAGATTATGAGCAATCTCAGTATAAAAGCAACACATGGTCTATAAAGCATTGCATATATTGCTAGGGTGGAAGTTTAGCAAAGCAATGTATAGAAGCAACAAAGTGAAGAGCCTGCCTTGTATAGAAAATTACAACAGCATCTAGACATGCTTGGCTTAAATAATTTAATAAAACAAAAAAAGAAAATTATCTCCCTTCTGTGCTTGATATCGAGAAAATTCTTGAAATCAGTTCAACTATATATCTTTCATACTAAAAATAGCATATCAATTTATCAAATGAGCATTATTGAGCATTCATTGATTGCTTGAGCATAAAAGCATCAGATGTGCCACACCCCTATGGTTTATATTCTTTTATCCTGCACAGACCTAGAAAACACCACTAACTTATACAAGAAATTTCCAAAATATCAAAGGTTTGCAAGCTTTACCGATGGACCAGCTAGCAAAGAAGTTCCAAAACCTGCAATAGAAACACAACCTCCAACACAAAAACCTGCAACTAAATGTTCATAAAATTCCATCAATATTTTCATAAGATTCCTTAAGAAGCAATCATATGCCCAATTGAAGAAGATGGACTGTATGCAGACCTGTTGATTGATCATCAATGAGGAATTTTCCCATGTCAAATTGAAGGAAATAGCAACATCAATTTATTAGAGTAGAATAATCCCATGACATACCTACTAGTAACTATGACTCATACAAAGAACATGGTATGCATGTGTTTATCCTTAAATACAATCAATATTAAACCTTGAAAACTAACATGATTCTATTACATACCTTCTAGTAACCCTTTCGAGTAACAGGAGCATATTGATGTTTACCCTTGAAGTGATTAGGATCAACACCACCAAATACTATCTCTCCTCCTTCTTGAATCACTAGGAGCACCCTGCTTGAATCCCCAACGATTGGGTCAATATGAGAAAAAAAATCAAGGATGATAATTATGGATTCAATGAAGTGCCACCTAATCCCTCATAATGTAGGAAAATAGGCTAACAAAATGTATGAAGCAATGACTATTCTATACTAGAGTGTCAACAATTCCTAGAAGATTCTCTTGAAGAACAAACTCAACAATACATGCATCACTGACTACTCTAGAGTTTGTACTAAAGTGTGAAAATTTCCTAGAAGGTGCTATTGAATAACAACCTCACCAATACATGCATGACTGACATAATCATAGTGGTGAGATACCTTATGACACATATCTAAGAGATCAATTATTTTTTAACGGTATGAATATTAAAGAGAATTTGTTAGTGCACATTGCAATAATTGGTTTCTTTTCACCCTAGGGAGATTTAGAAAGGCGTATATTCCCATGAGCATATTCCAAACCTAATAGTTTTGATATCCCTGTTCATACCAAAAAAATATTTCAATTGATATAATGAATGACCTATTCAAAACTCAGCAGTCATGCTCTCCAATGTTT
The DNA here is from genome assembly GCA_001517045.1 of Pseudotsuga menziesii. Classification (NCBI taxonomy): domain Eukaryota; kingdom Viridiplantae; phylum Streptophyta; class Pinopsida; order Pinales; family Pinaceae; genus Pseudotsuga; species Pseudotsuga menziesii. Next base: position 211,036 of record LPNX010161372.1, on the reverse strand, counting down.
TTGAAAAAAAATATTTCAATTGAAAGGTTGCCATTCACCAATTAATTTACCCTTTGATTTTGAATGTTTTTGGCTAATAAGTTCAATGTCTTATTGCGAGGCTCTGACAAAAATGTGATATTCAACCTTAGATAACCTAAGTTTTAACTATTACATTATTGAATCTCTTATAATGTTAGGTATTTTACTATGTCAATCTTTAAATATACTAACTTGATGAATGAGTTGAATGATCTTAACTCAAACCACTCAAATAACTCAACATAACTCAACACTAACTTGAACATGATTTCCAGGTTCTAAAATGGTAGGTCAAAAGGTCTTAGGACTAGGAAGTTATGCATGATTGCTAACCATTCTCATTTAGTGACCGTGTAGTTACGCCTTTTGTGGATGTTAAATTGCAACTTGAAAAATACACGTGATTACTGATATTGTCATCTCTAAGTAGATCACAACCAATGACATAACATTAGAGTAATCTAGGGTAGGAGCACGGTTTACCTCTTGTTCTTAGGATTTCAACACAAATTATAAGGTGTTGAAAATTATGAAATCCCTTTCTTTACCTAATACCAACATTTAGAATAGTCATGAAATTCTACACAAAGGCAAAACATTGGCTAAGATAGCTTGCTTCTCGGCATTATTGTAATGTAAACTGATTGGATGTTACTCAATGTTACAAGTATATAATGTTAGCAGACATTCATAAACAAGAAGCCTAAACTTGCAATACATATTTTGGCAACATGAATGCTATCAAATTCAAACCATATTTCAACTATCAACAATGCCACCGCGAGTGACATATGCTATTAATAATTGTTGTATATGAAAAAAAATTGTGAATTATTTTCATGCACAGGACCGGTTAAGATAAACATAATCCTGTAGTTCATATGCAGAGGCACACCAAAGTCTTCCAATGATTTGAATTTATATCAACAACCCATATAAAAAGTTCAAAATACTACATTATAATTTTAATTTACAATCACAAACAAGGATAAAAATATTGTTACCAGTATAGAGTCTAGACAACATAGCTGAAACAGGCAGTTCTAAAAACCATCACACAGGAATAAATTTCACTTCCTGTAGATACCTGTACTGAGAGCATTTCACAAATAGTCTCTTATGTTTAGTGTATATTACTATCAGCTTCAAGGGAACTACCCATATGAACAATTAGTCAGAAACCTCAAGAAAGCATTGTTTGGTGAGAATCCATGTAACCTTCTTAGTCTTTCCTAAGCCTAAAAAATGGAATGTAGATAAACTCAAAACGATATCAGACCCGACCAAGCAAGGAATTAATTCAGACTACAATTCTATTAAATAGATGTACAACATCAAAATTTCAGCTGATTGCATATTATAGCTTACAACATTATCAAAAGTAGTGGCTGCAAATGGGATTTCTTCAATAAAACCATTTTTTACTTGGGAAAGAACCTCGAAGAACAACTAGGAGGTATAAAATGGAATGCTTAAAATCCACTATAGGTAGAGGATGAGAAACATCCTAAACAAATGGTACCCAAGCATTATGTTTATTATTGATCAAGGAATTGATTTACCAGGGGGTACACGTCACTGAGGGAGTTTGAAAGTTATTTTAAGGCCTCTAGAGTTATCTGAATCTCGGGAATCTGTGAACATTGTTCTCATATTTCAAAAATATACTACATACAGCCTAAGAAGACACTTGGGAAACTATGAATAAAGGTGATGAGCACACTTGATCACCAAAAGGATAGCAATGAAGCACTTAAAGTATGCTCGTGGTGATGAACTCTACCCAATTTACCTTTTCCATCATCAGAGTTAAATAAAAATACCAACAGTGGATTATGGGTCTTAAAAGGGGATGAAAATAGAGCTCAACTCATCACAAGCACAAAAATAAATCTGCAATAAGAATGAATATCTTCAAGACCCTGACCACTCTGATGTTTTCCATTGGTTGAGAGTGGTTCTTGTCTTTAACTATGATAGCTTCAAAGCTTCTCACTATAATATTTAATCAAATGGAAGACTTGGCATGTGGAATCCGAATGATGATTGGGAAAGGATACTAAAATGCCCAGTTTTGATTGGAAATTGATCGATAGGATCTATGGAGGATGAGGCTTGTAAGACTGTATATTTAGCTAGCATGAGGTCTTGACACAAATATTTACAGTCCAAAGCATAAAATATCAAATTTTTGTAGGGGTTATACTATTATAGTTTAATCAATCTTGCAATATTCATGAAAACTCATTTCACTCTTGAGTCCCTTCAATTCATTCAATTGGGCCATTCAGTTCATAGGTTTTTCATTGGATGGATCGTGAGTGAGGTGACCAACCAACTGCCTTTGAACATGCATACAAACTATAACCCTAATAAGAGAGTGATATGAGACTGAAGAGAACTTGCATATAGGAAATGAAGAGTACAGTTTCTGGCATAAATGCCGGATACAATAGAGGAAAATCAAGTTCCTATCTTGAAGCTTCATATGCATGACCAATCACTTAGTAACTTGAAATGATGTTTTTTAATTAAATAACTAGTGAAGGATCACTTCCTAATTAAGCATACCAATAATAACTTTGAAACAAGTAGGGCACTTACTCAGTATAGTGTTTACATACAAACATGTATTGTCAAAAATATTAAGTTTGGACTAACAAACACAGGATTTACATATACATCTAGACAAATTAGTTTCAGTGTTTGAGAGGGTATTCAGAAAATGGATTGAAATGCTACAATAAATGTATCAAACTTCCGTTTCAAAACATTCATAAAAAAACAAATTTCAAATTGAATCTACACATCAAAATGTGATAGCAAATCTTCATGCCATCACTCCATGTGTAATCAGTACTGGTAATCATTATTTTTGTTATGTAATGTTACAAATGAAAAATCGACTGTGTACACCTCAAGGAGTGCACAAGAAATTTTTAGATGTCATTTAAATCATTTAGAGTGTCATCAGACTTTGCATATGAAGCGAAAAATGTATGTGTATTCAAGTGTCAGCTCTATGAATGTGGATAGAGCACATGCATCACTGGATGATATAACCATAGGACACTTGCATGCAAGCTCACAAAAAAAAAACTTGCATGGTTTCTCCAAATAAAATATTCTAGCCTAAATCTAATGCAATCAAGGAAGTGAAATACTTTCTGTTAGGATTATTAATCCTCCCTTGTCTAATTTGGTCATATGTCTAAATCGGGAGTCATGTCTAAATTGGGAGTCCATCTAGTCTAAGGCCTACTGCCATTGATTTCACTTGATTGCATCAGTTTAGGAGCCTCCTAGACCAATCCCTACAATTTAGGAGCCATTGGAAGCGCCGAAACCAACCAAGGTCAGTTCAGTTCAGTTAGTGACTAGTCAAGCTAAGCTAGGAGTCAGTTACATTCAGTTCTAGTCCTCTACATTCAGTTAGCGCTAGGTTTGCATGGCTGCACTCAAGAGGGGCGCATTTCTCACCTACCACAGTCAGTTAGCCTCAATCAACACTGAATGTAACACTTGAGTTGTGTTTTAGAACTCCGATGAGCTCCAGTTATGGTTTAGACAAGGTCAGTTAACTATTGAGTCCTCCGATAGTGATTTAGACAAGGTATTAGTTACCTAATGTCAAGTAGAGTCTAATCAAGTCAAATTTCTTCATGTGGATTCGAATTGCATGTGGCTATTTAAGCCATTGTACTTCATTGTAATTATTATCTAATTACTCTTTTATTAATGAAAAGCATTCACAGCTGCAAGCCATTTTTGCACTGTTTCATTCTTTAATAACTGAGTAAATTGTGTGATCTATCCCGTGAGTTGTGTGTTTGTCCATAGATCTATGTGCTCAATTTAATATGGTATCAGAGCCTCGGTGCAAAAGGCAATTCTCCTCCTCATATCTCCTACTGGATCATTTTTTGAGCAAAATTGCTCCTTCCAGCACTGCACTAGAAGCGAAGAATTTACCACTTAATACCCCAAGAAAAGGAATTGTTGATCAAGCTTGCTTGATTAACTAAGTTGGGTGTGAAGAAAATTCCAAAAGTGCAGGCTGTCCGACCTTACGGTGCCTTTTGTTTTGTTTTGCAGGTACAACTTTGAAATGAATTCATCAGTTCCTCTTCTCACCCGATCCTTAGACTATTATGAATGGAAGGTGAAGATGATTATGTTTCTGAATAGAAAAGATCTCTATTGGGTGTCTGATGGATTCGGTAGAGAGTCTTTTGAGAGTGAAAATGACTGGATAAATACACAGGATGCAGCTTTTGAAATAATGAAACTGGCTCTTTCTCCTAGCTTGCGCTACCTCAGTAGATCTATTAAATATCCACATGAAACCTGGACAAGATTGGATAGAACCTTTGGAATGATTGATGAGGATCATAATATCACTTTAGAGAGCACATCCAACACCATAAGAATCATTGATCCAAAAATCTCGGCCTCCACTCTCTCTGATGAAGTTGTTCAAGATGAAGAAGAAGCAGAAGCTTCTACACAGCCAATTCGAATTGAAGACAGTCTCCATGCAGTGACTCCTTCTCCTGATGCTCCAGAAGTTCATGAGATATATGATATCTCATCTCCTCATATTGATGAAAAAGAAGAAGACATTCAAATCTCTGATATTGAAGAAAAATACTGTTGCACTTCCATGCAAACATTCACTGGTGATTTTCCTTTGAATTCTGTGCAAAATTTACCAGTAATTGCTTCCGAAAGTGAAGAGAAATTTGATTTTTCTCCTTCTAATGTTGCTTCTGGTCTTCAAATATGTGATACCTTGGATATTTTGGAAGAAATATCAGATTACCAGAGTTATCAATTCACTCCCCATGATCTATATTTTCCAGCAAATTCTTGCAGGACTGCATGCACCAAAATTCAGAATTTTGAAGAAGAAGAAAGCTGTGCATCCACCGTCTCGGTTAACCATTTATTTGAATCTGATATTAAAATTATTGGATATGATATGATATTATATTTCTTGTTTTAATATATCAAATTCATAATCTTTCAGTACTGCTTGTATCTTTTCTCATCAACGATGTGAAGAAACAAGTACCGCAAGTCTCCTACAAAACTGCTGCTGGGGATTTGATTCCATTTCACAGTTTTGGATCTGTTGTGAAATTATTTAGATATGATTTAATTTATGATTTGATATTATTTGGTTCATATTTTAAAATCCAAGAGCTTTCAGTCATGCTTGTAGCTTCTCTCACCAATTCCAGTGTGAAAAATCAAGTACCGCACTTTCACTTCAAAACTGCTGATGGGGATTTGGTGTTAGTTTCCTCCTATGAGGTTGCTGATATTTTATTATGTGATTAATTAGATATTTTAGAAGCTATATCAGACTATGGAGCTCAATCATTCACTCTCAACAGTCCCAGTGATTCTCTACCATTGATCACATGCTCATCTCCTCACAGAACAGATAAAGAGGAAGATTTTCTGCATCCGCCTGGACACTTGCTCCTAACACTTGGGGCTGTTCTTACCACTCATGGTTTGATGTTCATGGCTGAAACATATCAGATTCTTGAGTGTTCCTCACATGTTCTGAATCCTCAAGAAGATTTTCTCACTTATTAGTTGACTTCAGTTGCTCTACATGGGTCCAGTCTTCATCCGACAGCTATCTATATTTCTAATTTAGTTAAGCATATCATTCTTCTTCCAAATAGGAAGATTCCTCCAGAAATAATGATGGAGAGGTTCACATGCCTGGCCATAGGATACCTGTGTGCAGAAGAACCAGATTGATCCTGATTCTACCTTCTTAATTAGAGGGGGGGATTTTTTTCCCATGTGGTTTTTTCCCCCGCACCTTGTTTTTGAGCAGTTACTTTACTTTACTTTACTTGATGTAATGGTTGACCTATGGTCTTAGTTACTAGGGCCCAAATATTGTCCAAGTTATCATTTAGGGGGGGTGTTAGTATTATTAATCCTCCCTTGTCCAATTTGGTCATATGTCTAAATCGGGAGTCCATCCAGTCTATTTTTAGTCACTAGCACCATTGGGTCCACTTGGCCTAATTGGGGCACATGTTTCAGTTACTAAAGTGCGGGGAACACTAATTGAGGCCTACTGCCACTGATTGCACTTGATTGCATCAATTTAGGATCCTCCTATACCAATCCCTACAATTTAGGAGCCACTGGAAGTGCCGAAACCAACCAAGGTCAATTTAGTTCAGTTAGTGACTAGTCAAGCTAAGTTAGGAGTCAGTTACATTCAGTTCTAGTCCTCTACATTCAGTTAGCACTAGGTTTGCATGGCTGCACTCAGGAGGGGTGAGTTTCTCACCTACCACAGTCAATTAGCCTTAGTCAACACTGAATGTAACACTTGATTTGTGTTTTAGAACTCCGACGAACTCCGGTTATGGTTTAGACAAGGCCAGTTAACTATTGAGTGCTCCGACAGTGATTTAGACAAGGTCTTAGTTACCTACAGTCAAGTAGACTCTAATCAATTCAAATTTCCTCATGTGGATTCGAATTGCACATGGCTATTTAAGCCATTGTACTTCATTGTAATTATCATCTAATTACTCTTTGATTAATGAAAAACATTCACAGCTGCAAGCCATTTTTGCACTGTTTCATTCTTCAATAACTGAGTAAATTGTGTGATCTATCCTGTGAGTTGTGTGTTTTTCCACAGATCTATGTGCTCAATTTAATACTTTTCATAATTAAGAAATAGAAGGATAAGCATACAACTAAATCAAAAGATGTTTATACACACCATGATATGGAAGTCAAACAAAATAAGTAACTCAATGCAACCTCTGCATTCTAAAAAATGAATTTTGATTATAACAACACTGTAGTTGCATATTTTTCTTGTAATAGATACTTGCATACTTTTACTGGAAACTCCTTGAAGAGTTGAGTATTGAACATAAAATTAAGAGCATGTGAAAGCAATATTTATGGGATTTGAAAACAGACACAAAAGTATCCCCTAAAGTCAAATTTGCATTATGAATTTAAATGTTTACCTCGTACTCCAACTATCAATGATAGGAAATATCCTAACTAGAATAGTACAAAATTGAAAGAGAATTTCGCTATAAGCTTTGAGACATTTTTTGCTGCGATATTTCTGTCACCTTGGATTTATCACTGCAATTTGACTCTAGCCTAATCAAATATACACCATTGTCTGAATTCATTTGGTTTGGAAAACATTCTTCATGCATTAATTTTCTATCCATAGGTTCTGTATATTCATGCCAAATGGTTGATTAAGACTCCATTCTCTCCAAGTCACCATGAAGCTATTTCTTTCGACTATATGTGTCCTCAAATTTAATAGATAAAAATTTGTTACCTTGTCTTATGGTCAATGTGTCCCTTCCCTATTAACGAATTGTTTGAGCCTTCCTAATCCACAAGTTTCCAAAGAAAGCTAATTATGTAAGATTTGTTGGGTAGGTGTTATAACTTAATGGAGCATAGGCTGAGTACAGTCATTATGGGGAAGCGTAATAGTTCTTCATTCTTCTGAAGAAGAAGTCATCCATCATTCCCTCAACTCTCTCATTGTCATTCATTCTATAATTATGTCTCACATTCATGTTTAAGTGTTTCACACTTCTCATGTTGTGTTATCCATTGCTTTTTTTTTCAATCTGGAATTTGACCAAAACCAACACGTTGAAAGAGGAATTTGTAGAGCTTGGATGAGAGGTAGATGGCTGTAGCCAAGCGTAGAGGCTAGGAAAGCTAATAGAATGGTATCCTACTCAGAGAGTCTACAATGGAATGCAAATGGTAGGTCTCCATGTTGAGACTACTAATTAAGATAAATGAAGATAACGAAATGGAAGATCTCGAGGAAGAGAAAGGCACTTAATATGTTAATTTATGTTAATTTAGCACTTCTGTTGCTACGTTGGTATCAAAGCCATTCTAGATAATAGCATTTTCCCTTAAATTTCCATTTGATGCTAATCTTAATTTATTAACTTTTAAATTAATTTTAATTAATTATATTTATGTTTGTAGCATTACCACAGTTGGAAACCTACGTAAAGTAAGTATCAGTAAGGTGTCAACCACCCATCCAGAGAACCCAGATGTTAGTTGAGGAAAGTTATTTGCTGGGTAGTGGTGGGTGGCAGGCCTATACACATGCACCCTCCTCCAGCTGGATCCTTCCATTCATGTGGGGGAAAGGAAAAACAACAGGGAACGCTTCCACTCTCCCACTCTGACCAGTTTTGCTCACCTTCACGCACTGTTTGAAAAAACTCTCCATGGTTTTGTTGTTCATTCCTCATGGGCATGATTTCTCTTCACTGTACATCACATGCAAAGACACCACTATTTCCTTGGCCTCACGCATCGATTGGGATCGGGCTATATTCTTCCTCTGGTCTATGTAGAGAATGGATTTCCCTTTTTCCCTTATCGGACTGTGAAGTGTTTCGGTGGTTTTCATTGTGAGATCGGCTCTTGTTCTTCCCCTGATCGGTGGTAGCTGTGAGTACCTACATTGTGTTGGTTGTGTTTTCCCTCATGCTTTAGAGCTGCTGTAGGTTACCATTGAGTTTTTTTGGCCACAATAGGGCCAAGAGCGACTTAGGGATTTGCTTTCCCCTGTCAAAGCTATAATTGCTGGTTTGCTGCGTGCATGCATTGGTTGGTCTTCGAACTGTATTGGGGTGGCGATGAGGGCCTGATTTGCTTGAAAAACCTGGTGGGTTTGGGAACCATACAGACAGAGCTAGAGGGATGGCTTTCTTCTCCACAATCCTTGAATAGCAGTGGAAGGGAGCTCAGGGCCTGAGGGATTGTGTAGCAAAGAAAGGATTGATTTCCTTGTGTTGGATGTGTGTGGGTGTCCTAGAAGTTAGGTTAGTTTTGGTGTAGGTGTCCTTAGCTCTTCAATGAGCTCACCAGCTTAGCATTTAGCCTTTCCCAGCTCCTGGATGGCCTGATAAACCCAACTATGATGGTTTGGTTGATCTGTTTTCTACCTGACAAACCCAAATGTGTTGGCTTGGTATGTTTTGTTATCCTTGGCTATGTGTAAGCCTACTAGTTCCTTATTCCTTGGGGAATCATGCCCGGCTCGGGGGTGGCAGCATTGCTGAGATATTAAGGAGCACGTTGGCCTATGGTTGGGTGGAACATTGCAGCGATGTAGCTGGTTGCGGGACAGTTCTTATAAGATAAGTATTCTTGACTAATCTGTTTTGCAATCATATTTACTGTTAATGAATTATGATGATGGACATGTTGAATGCTGAATTGTATGTTTTGCTTTTGCTGAGTATGTGTGATTATGCATCTTAGTATGTTTGATGTCTTAAGCATTTTCCTTCAGTTTATATGTATGTACATGTTCATGGGTCTAGTTGCCCAGATGTTTGGTGTATAGTAGTGTCCTCTTCGCCGGTCGGAGGGTCAGGGACATCACAGTGTGGTATTAGAGCTTAATTTGCAGCATCGGCCTGAATGGACTGTGAAGATGTGAAGATGCAGTGATAGAGCCATGATTGCAGGATTGGGCCTCAGAGGGCCATGAGAAACTAGTTAGTAGAGGCAGGTCGCCCTCTGCATAGAAGAAAATGAATGATAGAAAAATTTATCTTGAAAAAAAAAGGATTTTGCTGAAAATTTCCTAAGTGCCGAACTCGTCGGATCATCGGAGGACTAAGTGAGAAGATCCTCTGATACAACAGAAAGCATAGGCGGAAGGACACTTGATGAGGGATAGGTAGAAAGGCTTTTGAAATTTTTTCTAAGTGTTAGGTCATCGGCCCATCGGAAAACTTAGATGGATAGACTTTCGATGCAGGCCCTGATAATGGTGGAAGATAAGAGAAGTCGGTGAAAATTATCCAAATGGATCAGCGGAATTTAGTTGATCGACCAGCCAAAACGTCGGTGGAGATCCCCTGAAATCCGTCAAAATGTTAGCGAGGAATAGTGGCCGGGATCACCGATGCGGAGAAAAAGGAGGAAAATTTTCCCAAAATTTCGCTTAAAGGTTGAGACCATCGGCGATCGACAGAGATTAGCTGATGGGATCGCCGATGATTAGAAGATTGGAGCGCCAAAACGATGAATCCGTATGGCTAAGGATCGCCAAAATGTCGGCAAAATTTAGTGAACGGATCAATGAAAATTAGTTGATAGGTTCACCGAAATGTCACTGCCGTTGGAGACAGTTAGACGATGAAGCCGCCGATGGGGCAGCAAGAAGAATATTTTTTTTTCAATTTTTTTTTGTCTAAGTGTTGAAACCATTAGCGATCGACGGAAGTTAGTTTATGGGATCGCCGACAAATATAGGATGAAGTTGTTGAAGTATAATGAAGTGTATCGATGATTATTAGTTGAAGGAAGAGTCGCAATTTTGACAGAGATCTTCCGAATATTGCCAAAACATCGACGAAACTTAGTTCTTTGAGGAGCCGATGCAGAGAAGAAAATTTTGAATTTTTTATTTTTATTTTTTAAGGATAAGGTCTTTGGAAAATTATAGAGGATCAGACCGCCGATCGAAAAAATTTAAAGGTTTGTGAACCCACCATTACAACTGTCATGTAAACTACCATTCTGATGCCTAGAAGTTTCAACCGCCGATGCTCCGATCGCCGACGCAACGGAAGTGTTTCACCTTACATCGCCGTTGCCACAATAGTTAACTGCTCTGACTGCTAACAAAGTTATGGCCATGGAAACCATAGAGAGTTCATTGGCCGCCATTGCAGCTGCCTAGAGAACTATTCGCCCGAGGTATAGTGGATCCGATCGCCGATATGGTGATGCGGTAGTGTTAATCGGTCCCTATCGCCGATAAAGGTTTTTGGCAGCGCCGGTAAATGGATCGGAATATTAGATGACCGAAGATCCGATACAGCAGAAAATGTTAGTTGTTTGACCACCGATGAACAGTCCTCGGAATCACAGATAAAGTTCAAAATCCTAGACAACTACAGATCCAACACGTCGGAGAAAATAGACGAACAGATCTCCGATGAGTAGCGGAGGAATTTAGTTGTTCTGAGCGCCGAAACGTTGGAATGTTAGTTGGGATGAGACTGATTCTATACAAAGAAATTTGGGTTTTTCAAAGAGGACTTCTCAGCCAATTCTAGCTGTTTTTCAGTGGATTTTCCAACAGACTGTCAGTGGATTACAGGGTTGAACAAGAAGAGAAAGATTTTGTGTTTAAGAAAAAATGTTATTTTATGATTTTTCCAGGAGAAGGTAAGTAGTTTATTTTTTATTTTTTATCAAGGTATGTATATAATAGTTGTGTTACTAACATGTTTGCAGAATCATAGTCACCTTCAAGGGCAGTATTTCAGAAATTGCAATTTGGTAAGTCAGAGGTGGTTCAGTTATGAGAACCCATGATGGATATGATGCTCGAGATTCTTACGAGCATGCGGGAGATGCCATGGGAGAAAATGTATGTAACGGAAATGATGACATAGAGTCTAATGGAAGGAGATTCCAAGAGACACAGTTAGATGTTGTAACCACCAAGAGAAGCTTGATTAAAGCCTAGGAAGAGCAGCATCAATTGAATGCTACTATGTTGCAGAGTTTGACATACTTGTAAAGAAAGATAGACTCTGGATGAGGTACATCAAGACCAGAAGGGAGTAAGAGCAGCACTAGGAGAGGGAGAAGGACTTATAGTGGATCATTTGACTTTGAAGAATCCAGTGGGGATACAAGCTCACCCTCTTGTAAAAGGAAAAGAAGGAGACACCAAAGGGATCGCTCTAGGGATGAATTTAAGAAAGCTAAACCTCCTACATTTGATGGTGAGGTAAAGACTGGACAAGAGGCTGAAGCTTGGATCCTTGGGATAATAAAGTAATTTCAAGTGTAGGACTATTCGGGAAACATGAAGGAAAGAGTTGCCATATTCAATTTGAATGGAAGAGCATCCATTTGGTGGGAACACTTCAAGCAAGTAAAGAGGATCAGTGAAAGGAAACCTAAGTGGAAACAGTTCAAGAAGTATTTCAAGCAGAAATACCTATCTGACAGGTATTATGATGACAAGATTAAGGAGTTCCATGAACTGAGATTGGGACAGCAGACCATGGAAGAGTATGTAAATAAGTTCTTGGAGCTATTGAGGTATGTCAGGTACATCAAAGATGAAAAAGTGAAGGTCCAAGATTTTTTGAGTGGATTGACTCAGTCTTCCAAAGACAGAAATGAGTTTTATGAACCTAGAACTATTGAAGAAGCAATAAGGAAGGCTAAGTATTGCTATGAGCAAAGAAAAGGTAAACCTGATTACCATAAGACATGGAAGGACAAGAAGAATGAGAAGTTTGACCAAAGAAAGAAAGGTTTCAAACCTTCTAGATTCAGAAATCAGTAGAAGCAACCATCCCAAGCTGTGAGTAATCCAGTTGGAGTGACAGGTGGAAAGCCTAAAGATCCACAACAGAATAAAGGTCCACTCAAATGTTGGAAATGTGAAGGACCCCACTTGCGCAGATATTGTCTACTTGAGAATGAAAGTGCAAGACCAACTTACAACATGCAAGAAGCAGGAACAATGGGTCAAGTAGCAAGGGCAGTCCCTAGGATTTATGTAGCACTGGAGGACCACCAGGCAGATCACCAGTCAACTGTGGTTGAAGTTGCAGGTAAGATTGTTGAACAATCTATTTCTATTTTGATTGACCCTGGTTCTACTCATAGTTACATTACTCCTAGAGTAGTGGAGATTTGTGCTTTTAAGAAAGTAAAGCATAGAAAATCTTGGTTAGTTCAGCTAGCCACTGGGAATAAGAGAAAGGTTAGTGAAATGGTAGAGAAATGCCCATTGGTCATGAATGGATTGATCACTTGTGTAGATCCGAATTTTCTACCACTTGGTTCCTATGATGTTCTCATTGGAATGGATTGGTTAGAAGCTCACAGAGTGAAGCTTGACTATTACTACAAGACTTTCGAATGCATGGATGAAGAAGGAAACCCAGTAGTTGTGAAAGGTATTCCAAAGGTAATTTTAGTAAGGCAGGTTTCAACAAAGCAGTTGAAAAATTTCAGTAGGAAGGGTTTCCAGTTGTATGCAGCTCATATTTTGGAGACAACAGGAGATGAAACTCCTAGGTTGGAGGACTATCAGGTGTTACAGGAATTCATGGATGTGTTTCCTGATGAGATCCCAGGTCTTCCTCCAAATAGGGACATTGACTTCACAATTGAACTTGTGCCAGGAGCAGCACCAGTGTCCAAGACACCCTATAGGATGAGTACACCAGAGATGCTAGAGTTGAAGATGCAACTGCAAGAGGTGTTGGAAAAGAAGTATATCTGGTCGAGTGTGTCTTCTTGGGGAGAACCAGTTTTGTATGTAAAGAGGAAAGATGGTACACTCAAGTTGTGTATTGATTATAGATAATTAAACAAGGTTATCGTGAAGAATAAATATCCTTTGCCTAGGATTGATGACCTCTTTGATCAAATGAGAGGAGCAAAGGTATTTTCCAAGATTGACTTGAGGTCTGGTTACCATCAGGTGAGAATCAAGGATGAAGACATTCATAAGACAGCCTTCAGAACAAGGTATGGACATTATGAGTTTGTAGTGGTACCATTTGGTCTCACAAATGTACCAACTACATTTATGTGCCTTATGAACAGTGTCTTCAGCAGGTATTTGGACAAGTTTGTTCTTGTTTTCCTTGATGACATTCTTGTTTATTCTAAGAATGAGGAAGAACATGAAGAGAATTTGAGGTTGACATTGAAATTGCTCAGGGAGCACCAACTGTATGCAAAACTGACCAAGTGTGACTTCTATAGAGATAGAATTCAGTATTTGGGTCACATTATCTTAGAAGAGGGTATATCTCTGGACCCTGAAAAGATTGAAGACATTACGAATTGGACTACTCCAAGAAATGTGACAGATGTAAGATCTTTTATGGGAATTGCAGGATACTACATGAGATTCATTGAGGGATTTTCCAAAGTTGCACATGCTATCACTTCTTTGCAAAAGAAGGGGATAAAGTTTGAATGGACATCGAGGTGTGAAGAAAGCTTCTAGCAGTTGAAGAAAATTCTCACCAGTGCACCAGTATTGAAGGTTTCAGACCCAGAGAAAGATTTTGTGGTATGTATCGATGCATGCAGACAAGGGCTTGGAGGAGTCCTTATGTAGGACAACCACGTGATATGTTATGAGTTAAGAAAGCTGAAAGAGCATGAGAAGAACTATGTCATGCATGATCTAGAGCTTACAGCCATAGTACATGCTCTCAAGATGTGGAGGCATTACTTGATGGGTAGAAGATTTGAGATCAGGACAAACCATTGTGGTCTGAAGTATCTATTTGATCAACCTACTTTGAATGCTAGGCAAGCTAGATGGCTGGAGTTTTTATGTGAGTTCAATTTTGAAATCAAGCACATAAAGGGAAAATAGAACAAGGTAGCTGATGCACTCAGCAGAAAGGCGCAGGAAATACATGTGGCATCCCTTAGTATTTGCCAATAAAATTTGAGGCAGCAGATTGTTAATTGTACTATCGGAGATGAATTGTATGAGTTGGTAAAAGACAAATTGCAACAGCAAGGTCTTGAGAAGAGGTATGAGGGATATAAATTGGAAGAGGATGGACTTCTTACTTATAAAGGTAGAATTTATATTCCAAATGTAGCAGATTTGAGGAGAGTTGTTATGGATGAAATCCATCAAGCTCCGTATTCTGGTCACCCAGGATACCAGAAGACAATTGCTACAGCCAGGAAGCAGTACTTTTGGCTAGGAATGAGGAAGGATATGGCTGAATACATTTCAAGGTGCATGAAGTGCCAGTAGGTAAAGGTTGAGCATCAACACCCAACAGGCTTGTTATAGCCTTTTCCAGTTCCATAATGGAAATGGGAAGTTATTTCCATGGATTTTATTACAGGATTGCCAATGACTTGGAGACAACATGTTTCCATCATGGTTGTGGTAGACAAGCTAACTAAGGAAGCACATTTTATACCGGTGAAGTCTATGCATAAGACTGATGACATTGCAAAGATCTTCATGAAGGATATTTTCAAATTGCATGGATTACCGAAAGCAATAGTCTCTGACCGAGATGTCAAGTTCACTTCCCATTTTTGGAAGGGGTTGTTTGCAGATTTGGGTACAAAGCTAAACTTTAGCACTGCATACCATCCTCAGACAGATGGGCAGACAGAGAGAGTTAATCAGGTGCTTGAAGACATGCTTCGCATGTACGTGATGGACAAACCAACCAAGTGGGAAGATTACTTACACTTGGTAGAGTTTTCTTATAACAATGGATAGCAGACATCCTTGGGGATGAGTCTGTATGAAGGTTTGTATGGAATAAGGTGTAGGACACCAGTGACTTGGGATAATCCAGTGAACAGGGTTGTGCTTGGTCCATAATTGCTCAAGGAAATGGAGCAAGAGGTTGTAAAGATTAGGCAGAATCTGAAAGCAGCACATGACAGACAGAAAAGCTATGCAGATAAGCATAGAGTGAACATGGATTTCAGTTTTGGGGATCATGTCTACCTCAGAGTGAGGGCAAGGAAGAGTTCCTTGAAGCTTGGAAGTTGTGCCAAGCTGTCACCAAGATATTGTGGGCCATTTGAAGTGCTTGAAAGAATAGGGCTAGTTGCATATAGACTTGCATTGCTTGCTAGTACTAGGGCTCATAATGTTTTTCATGTTTCTTTGCTTAAGAGATATGTGCATGATCCTAACCATGTGATAAATTGGGATGTGATTCAGGTGGAACCCGAGGGAGAGTTCCAAATCGAGCCAATGCGCATCCTCGACAGGAAGGTCACAATGATCCGGAACTGATCCATAGGGCAGGTAAAGGTGCAATGGGAGCACTACGGACCTGAAGAGGCTACATGGGAGCTGGAGGATGCCATGTGATTGGCACATCCATTTTTGTTCAATTCTGGGGAACACTGAGGTGGTACAGTGTAGCATTTTGTTCAAATTTTGTAAAGCACTAAGGACGGTGCTATTGAAGGGGGAGGGGAATGTAACACCCTGTTTTTGACCCTGATGCATTAAATATACATGATACATATATATTGTAAATAATCATGGTGCAGAGCTAAAGGCAAAGGCCCCACCATCGATTTGGTTGTGTTATGTTTCAGCGTTTGGAATTGTTGCCAATAGTATATTGGGATATATGACACATATTAAGTTGTGGCATCATGTAACTATGCATTTTAATTAAAAAGATTCCAACCAACTACGTTGATGCAACTATATTGAAAAGGGCATGATTTTCCTAAGGATGGGGGGGGGGGGGAATTGTTAAACCTAGAACCCATGGGGAAAAGCCAGGTGTCAACCACCCATCCAAAGAACCCTGATGTTAGTTGAGGGAAGTTATTTGCTGGGTAGTGGTGGGTGGCAGGCCTGGACACACACACCCTCCTCTAGCTGGATCATTCCATTCACGTGGGGAAAGGAAAAACAATAGGGAACGCTTCCACTCTCCCACTCTGACCAGTTTTTCTCACCTTCATGCACCATTTGGAAAAACTCTCCATGGTTTTTCTGTTCATTCCTCACGGGTAGGATTTAACTTCACTGTCCATATCACGCAGAGACACCACTATTTCCTTGGCCTCACGCACTGATTGGGCTCGAAGTATATTCTTCCTCCGGTCTATGCAAGGAGTGGATTTCCCTTTTTCCCTTATCGGACTATGAAATGTTTCAGTGGTTTTCATTGTGAGATCGGCTGTTGTTCTTCCCCTGATCGGTGGTAGCTATGAGTACCTACGTTGTGTTGGATGTGTTTTCCCTCACGCTTCGGAACTGCTGTAGGTTACCATTGAGTTGTTTTGGCCATGATAGGGCCAAGAGCGACTCAGGGATTTGTTTTCCCCTGTCAAAGCTGTAATTGCTGGTTTTGCTGTGTGCATGCAATGGTTGGTCTTCAGACTATATTGGGGTGGTGATGAGGGCCTGATTTGCTTGAAAAACCTGGTGGGTTTGGGAACCACACAGATAGAGCTAAAGGGATGGATTTCTTCTCCATAGTCCCTGAATAGCACTGGAAGGGAGTTCAGGGCCTGAGGGGCTATGTAGCAGAGAAAGGACCGATTTCCTTATGTTGGGTGTGTGTGGGTGTCCTAGAAGTCAGGTTAGTTTTGGTGCAGGTGTCCTTAGCTCTTCAATGAGCTAACCAGATTAGCATTTAGAATTTTCGAGCTCCTAGATGGCCTGATAAACTCAACTCTGTTGGCTTGGATGATCTATTGTGTGCTCGACAAACCCAAATATGTTGGCTTGGTATGTTTTGTTAACCTTGGCTATGTGTAAGCCTGCTAGTTTGTTATTCCTTGGGGAATCATGCCTGGCTCGGGGGCGGCAGTGTTGGTGAGAGATTAATGAGCACGCTAGCCTATGGTTGGGTGGAACATTGCAGTGACGTAGCTGGTTGCGGGACAGTTCTTATAAGATAAGTGTTAGCTAGAATATTTCACGTTCTGTAGACAGTAAGATGTTCCACTGGTTTGAATGGTTCAGATCCAGAACAAATGAAGCACAAAGGTTGAAGACCCTCCCTTGATGCCGTAGATACCTGGAATGTGATGCTTTGATAGTAACCCTATGTACCTGCAATTAGATTAAACATTCAAACAAATCAAAGCTGCCAGAATATAATCTATTGATCCAAGTTAGTGACTAAGGAATCTAACAACATACATGTGAAATCATACAACAACAGTAATGTGGGATAGAAATTAGCTTTGCATTAAGATAAAATGGAGAAGTTTACAACCAGTTAAGCCTTAGTGTTGACATGCATCTCTATGAAACCAAGCACTCTCATCCCCATAAGCTTTGACTTTTTATCTCTATGCTCTTCAATGGATTGGGCCAAGTAATCAATCCAACATCATAACAATACCTTAAGAGTTCTCCCCTCAACCATGGACATGAGCTTGTATTTATAAGGCTTAATGGATAGGGATGGTTGAGAGATTAGTGGATGAGGTGGCCTCTAAGATCCTAGGATGAGGGATCTCGAGCTCAACTGACCCACAAATGATAGAGATAGGGGAGGACACGAGGCTCATCATCTAGAAGCCTCGAGAATCTTCTCTTTTTCCCATTTTACCCAGGGTACCTCTTTTCTCCTTCAATGAAAGAGAGGTTCAGGTAATAAACGCTTATGGAATAAGGGCCATAAGTGGTGGCACTGCTTGTGGCTAAAAAGGGATAGGTGGTGCAAGCAAGGTACCGCTCCTGGATAAAGGGGAAAGCACGGTGCTGAGTCTTTTTATGAAAGATTGACAATCAACATGGATTTCCACTCCAAGTGCTGGGATTAAGGGAAAATAGGTATGTCAAAGGTATTTTCACATTATGATGACAGGATTTTGGTATAACAGGATGCTCCCCAAAGCATGAGTCTTAGAGGGATACGATAAACAAGAGCTTTGAGAGAACAAGTCGTTGCTACGAGGTGAAAATGTCGGCTCAATCAGAGCATGTAGTCAAGTAGGCATTTGTAGTACATCAATATTTTGACTCATAGACACAAGTAACCAACTCATGGTTACAAACCAATACAAGGCAGATTTGTGGGAGGAATAAAAAAGCATGGCTACTAGAATACAATGTAGATCCATGTGATAGAGGACTCAAACTTGGACATTGCCACCAGACATACAATGTAGATCTATGTCATATAGATGCAAATTTGAGCATAGCCATGACCATACAAATGTGGATCTATGCTAGATATACAAAACTCCATCGCAACCTAGGGAAAGAAATGAACGCTTTAAACAAATACCCAGGGTCTTCGTCTCGTCTTCCACAAAGTATGATTCTATCCATGTGATTACAATGATCTGAAGTCGAACATGGTAGAAACCACTTGATTACCGGCCAATGATGTGAATTGTTAACAAGTGCGAGGGAGATCACCATTGATGTCAATGATTCCCAAGGTACTCTAGTACAATGTACTAATTGTGAATAGATGTCCCGATGTCGAACGCTCAGTCGATTCTATCGATCAAAGGCCAATGATGTGAAACTATGTCGAGAGCGAGAGAATCGGTCATTAAGGCATAAAGATCTCAAGGTACTAAATATTGTTTCTAAGACTATTTCCTGGATGATGAGCTGATGTCGATGGGAAAAAGTCTCATCGAAGGAGGGCCA
Source organism: Pseudotsuga menziesii (assembly GCA_001517045.1). Lineage (NCBI taxonomy): Eukaryota > Viridiplantae > Streptophyta > Pinopsida > Pinales > Pinaceae > Pseudotsuga > Pseudotsuga menziesii. Next base: position 191,811 of record LPNX010161372.1, on the reverse strand, counting down.
TGATGAGTCCCACATCGACGACACGAAACTCGGAACATAGTTCTGGAATGATGTGAATGTAGTAACCATAAGACTGACTCAAAAATACTGACTCAAGAAGATTGTGTAGAATGCAGAGGTAAAAATTCTTCAAATCCCCTTTGAACATTGGGAAGCATGACAAAAATACTTGCCAGCATGACTGAACGGGACAAACACACAATGCGATAGTGGATAATGCATTCTTTTGAAAGACTCAAAGGAGTGACATGACTCATGAAAGTGGATTGTCACGGAGATCAGATGAATACCCATATGACTGAAATGATGTGTAGACAAGTTCCATGTTCAAAGGTAATGACAAACAACTACCATTATTTACAAAATGATTCCCTTCCCATTTCCCCCATCATGGTTGATGAGTGCCCCTTTTCGGTTTTGCGAGTTCAAAGAGGGCAACAAACACTCGATATAGCTTGTCAGAAGACAAGTCCAGACTCATATGTTTTACGAACCTGAGAGGAGGGGTTCGTTCCCAAAAAGGGCCTCTCAATGTTTAATTTAACGAGTCCACTACAAGAAAACTCGGTATCATTCATGTTTAGAGAGTCTGAACGAATACGAAAGAAGACTCCAAAGGGGTCTTTTTTCGTATGATTTAGTCCCTAAGGCCTGAAAAAGTATAAAATCACACCTTAGGGAACTCTTCTAGTCATGATTGGCTTGAGTGTTCCTTTTTCGTAAATAGTCCTATCTGAACCGAAAAAGAGATAACCTACTGTCGGACGGATGACTCTTCAAATACTTTAACGAACGTGAAGAAGACAAGATTGCTCGACAATCTTTTCATATTTAGGGAGCCTAAAAAGAGTTTAAAGAGAACTCCATGAGGTTTCTTTACACAATGTCACTTTTTACGAGCCTGGAAAGAACTAGAAACAGACTTGATGATCTTTTCGTGTTTATGGAGCCTGAAAAGGAGGTGAAAAGAAGACTCCATGACGCTTCTTTACACAACATCAACTTTTTACGATCTTGGAAAGAAACTGAAATGGACTAGAACCTTTGATACTAGGTTTTAAAGAGCGTGACCAAAGTGTTGTAATAAATGCTCATCGACCTTTTCTATTTTATGAAAGTGTGAAAAATCCATAAACAAACTTTCAAAGATTTTTCTATAGTTCTCTTATCCTGCAATTGGCTCAGAAACAAGTGTTAAATGCATTTATAACTAACATTAAGGGATTACGACATATAAACTTTTACTAAAATATGATTTTATATCAAAACTATAGTATGTCAGACCCAAAAATGCCTATATAAGTCATGTAAATAGTAAAAAATCAAATCATTTCACCATTTACCCATAGCGGAGAGCACTTGGAGTACTTTCTTAGCCAGATCTTCGGCAGCTGATACTGGGAGTTCCCACCGTCCGTTTTGAGCACCGTTAGTTGCAGGTAATAGCTAAAACCCTACTCTTTCATTTCATATCATTTATTTTGAGTTTTGGTGGGGTTTTGGGCTCATATGGCAATCCCTAAAACCTTAAAAGAGGGCACTGCGCCTACCCCTTTCGGGATACGTGGTACCTTCGAAGAACCACGCCTATAACATAGTTGATAGGTGGTGCCACCGCCTGTCTCCAACGATGCAAAGGCGGTGCCAACCATGGAGATTTCAAACTAATAGCATGAGCAATATAAAGTCATTCTTTTGATTTTTAATGATTAAATATGATTCTAATGCATGCTATGATTGTTTTTGATAGGTCTTGGTTGCTCAAAACATGGTGATATGGAAAGAAAGAACACATGACAATGATGATGATTTTGCTGAGATAAATGTAGGTTGTATTGTCTCATTACAGGACTGTGGGCTCCTGAAGTTCTTCCAGACCCTAAGCATGGTCTCACACGAGTGGTTACTGGAACACATACTGCATATGTGGAATCTAGAGCAGCAGTACTTCGAGGTGGGGGCCCATATTCTTACAGTGGAAGTAGAGGACATCTACTTCTTGACTGGTCTCTCGAGACAGGGTGCCACCATCTCACTAACAGGTTCCCATAGAGGGGATATTACCAATCAAGAGATTATATATTGTCACTATGTTCCAAGGACGAGGACATTAGGGAAGAAAATCTCCATTAGAGCAGTGATGGATGGGCCCCTATGGACTGTCCTATTTACTATGCATAGGGTGGCCAGGAGTCAGGGTGTGCACCAGGCTTCTAGGGCACACATGTTGTATGCCATAGAGGCCATGACACCCATGATATTCAACTAGGTGGAAGCCATGCTTCCCATATTCAAATATCAGTTGACCAAGTGTCAGTAGGGAGAGCTAAAGAAATTTGGATTTGGCTCCATTTGATCCCGCTTCTTCTTCGAGCGGGTTCCATAGATGAGACCTCAGGTGGTCTTCTGAAGCCTGAGAGCGCGGGACCCCCGTATGCTAAGGTGGGTACATGTCATCGCTCGTATAGGAGCAGGTAGGGGAAGGGTGAAGTTTGGTGACCCGTTCTTCAGATGGCTCCAAGATCAGATCCTCATGGTTGAGGATTATGCTTACGCAGGTACGAACTTCACCGGATATCCTGACCTACCACTCCCACCTGGCGGACAGTGGGGTGACATCAGTAAGAAGAAAGAAACTCTAAAATGGATGAAATGTTTTTATGTTTTTTAATGTTTTATATTTTTTATGTTAAGTGATGAGACCTGTATATTCTCATGCAGATGTTGGAGCAGCATGACCTGGAGGAGCCTCTCCATTGGACAGGCAAGCTGGAGCCCGCTTTGTACCACAGGGTGATGATATCATCGGGGAGCTAGAGGAAAAACTGGAGAGGTTGACCTTGGATATCCCAGATGATACCATTGATGATCTCCCAATGAGATATCAGAGATCCACAGCGGGAGTACCGGGTCGGTTCAGTAGGCTGCTACGTAGAGTAGCTCGAGAAGTGACGTGTTATCATGAGCACCACTAGTGTATGAGATATGTACTGAAAGCTAACGGCTTCAGGATTTTGTATGATGATTTTTCCTGAAAGCCTACGTGCTTCAGATGAGATCTCGAGACCTATTTTTTGTAAACTTTTCGTATATATACATACAGGCTTTTACCTGGTGTTTATATGTCTCAAATGGGAAATTTATTTTATATGAGTTTTATTTGACTTTGAATGTTTATTTACAATGTACCATGTTTGATTTCAATGTCATGAATGGGAAATATGCTAATCTAGGATGTAATTAGCTAATGAGTCAGCAACTACATTATGTTCCCCAGGGATATTCCTATAAGTGATGGTTTCAAATGATCTTTCTAGTAAATGTACTCTCCAAAAGAGGTGGAGGAGCACAGGGTTTCTAATGGTGTAAGCATGGTTTAAATGGCGAACCACGAGTTGTGAGTCCATCAAGACTACTAGATCATGAACATCCTGGGAGGCAGCTTCAGTCAAAAGATTGATGAACGCTTCATACTCGATGATGTTATTAGTAGCGGGACCTATACAAACCGCTCCTGAACTGACCAAATCTTCAGCTGGGGAATAAAGGACAAGCAGCTGAGGCGAGATTCAAGGTGTGGTGGCAAGAACCATCAGTGAAGCCATAGAAATCCATCTGCATGACCAAAACATGGTATAAACAGATGTGGACACTAAACTCAGAACCATCTTGAAAATACTAAAAGCACACTGAAAGTCAATCAATATACATATATACAAGATCCTATCCAAGAAAGACTTAGGCATAGTACCTTTTCAGGTACAACCCATTGCGAGGTTGCTCTAAAGGGATTCCACCAAAATCAATGAGCTCATAAGCTCCTTTCTCTAACACCTTAGAAATAACGAAAGGTCTGTACCATATGGACTCGAACTTACCCTTCCCGAGTTTGTCATATCTTTGATCATAAGTCAAGACTAGGTCACCCTCGTTAAAGACATGAGGTTGGACGGATTGATCATACTCCACCTTGACGCATTTCTTATGTGCCTCATTAGCCAAGGAAACATCTCTCCGAGTCTCGTTAAGGTTATTCAAGTACAAAAATCTTTCTTCCTTTGTGGAAGTGTCTAGGAGAAGTTCGACGGCAAGTTGTAAATATGGAATCTAACATTGAATCGGTAAGACATCTTTGAGTCCATAGACAAGTTGGAATGGCGTGAAACCAGTGGCTATTTTCATAGAAGTCAGATAAGCTCAAAGAGTGGAGAAAAGAACATGGTGCCAGTTGGATTTATGATCTCCAACCATCCGATGAAGCATAGTTTTCAAAACTTTGTTAATGGCCTCTACCTGACCATTAGCTTGTGGATAATACGACATAGAGTTTTCATGACGAAAACCTAGCTTGGCACTTAGTTCCTCCATCATTTGATTATGGAAATGGGATCCGTGATCAGTAATGATGGACTGCGGGACTCCAAATCTAGATATTATATGATTTAAAAAGAAGAGAGCGACAATCTTACCATCTTCTACATATGTAGGCATGGCCTCAGCCCATTTCATGAAATAATCAACGGATACGATGATGTAACCATGCCCCGCGACTGAGGTAGGCTTACAATGCATGAAGTCAATCCCCCATTTGGCGAATGGGCCAATGGCAATGACGGGGTGTAGCGGAGCAGGATGGGTGCACTTTTTAGGATAAAAGTGTTGACAAGGTGGGCATTTCTTAACAACCTCATGACAGTATTTGAAGATAGAAGGCTAGAAATAGCCAGCGTGAAGGATTTTTTGGGTTGTAGCCATCCCAGATAAATGACCACCACATGCTCCAGAGTGGCAATCATTCAACACATGTCCAACCTCCTCATGGGTGAGGCATCATCAGAGAATTGAGTCAATCCCACATCTATATAAGGTATCATTCAAGATGAGATAGTATTTTGTGTGGTGACGGATACGACGGCGATCATCACGGGATAAATGCGGCTGAAATCATTGTGTTTGGAGATAAATAAGCAAATATCCATACCAAGGATTGGTAGTGCTAATAAGCAACAGGAATTCATCCGAAAATGAATCACTGGGCTTAGATTCCATCGAAGCACAGGGAAGATCACACATAAGCTCAGCAAAGACCAAGGATTTCTTTGATGTGGATTTGGCAAATTCCAGATCAAACTCCTGAAGGATGACTATCCAGCGGGAGTATTTGCCCCTGAGCACCTGACGAGTCAGGATGTAATACATCGGGTTCTGGTTTTCCAATACAGTGGTAGTGCGGAGCAGAATGTAGTGAAAAAACTTTTGTACAGCAGTGACCGTGGCCAATGCCAACTTTTCCACATGTGAATAGCAAGTTTCAGAATCCATGAGATTCTTACTCACATAATAAATCATGTGCTCCTCACTGTGGAGATTTTCCTGCACTAAAACCGTAGCGATGGTAGTAGTGGAGGCAACAATATACAAGAGAAAGTCCTTTGAATAATCCGGGGAGTGTATCACAGGTGAATGAGTCAGAGCATGCTTAATATTATCAAAGGCACGTTGTTAGCTGGAATATTTCACCTCCTGTAGATAGCAAGGTGTTCCACTGGTCTAAATGGTTCAGATCCAGAACAAATAGAGGACAGAGGTTGAAGACTCTCCCTAGTTGCCATAGATACCTGAAATGTAATGCTTTGATCATTACCCTGTGTACCTGCAGTAAGCTTCAACACACAAACATATCGAAACCACCAGAATATAATCTACTAATCTATGTTAGTGACTAAGGAATCTAACAACATACATGTCAAATCATACAACAACAATATATGTGGGACATAAATCAACTTGCATTAAAGAAATATGAAGAAGTTTACAACCAAGCCTTAGTGTTGACATGCATCTCCATGAAGCCAAGCATTCTCATCCCCATAAGCTCCGACTCTCGCTCTCTCTATGCTCTCCAATGATATGGACCAAGTGATCAATCCAACAACATAACAATACCTTAAGAGTTCCCCCCCTCAACCATGGCCATAAGCTTGTATTTATAAGGCTAGATGGATAGGGATGGTTGAGAGATTAGTGGGTGAGGTGGCCTCTAAGATCCTAGGATGAGGGATCTTGAGCTCAACTAACCCACAATAGTAGGGATAAGGGAGGACACGAGGCTTATCATCTAAAAGCCTCGAGAAACTTCTCTTTTTCCTTTTTTACCCATGGTACCATGTTTCTCCTTTAATAACAGAGCGGTTCTGGTAATAACCGCTTATGGACCAAGGGCCATAAGCGGTGGCACCGTTTGTGGGAAACAGGGGATAGGCGGTGTGAACAAGGTATCGCTCCTGGATAACAAGGTAAGCGCAGTGCTGGGAATTTGTATGAAAGATTGACATTTAGTATGGGTTTCCACTCCAGAAGCTGGGATTTAGGGAAAGTAGGTATGTCAAATGTCTTATCACATGATGGTGACAGGATTTTGGTATAACAGCATGCCCCCCAAAGCATGAGTCTTAGAGGGATACGATAAATGAGAGATTTGAGAGAACAAGTCGTCGCCATGAGATGAAAATGTTGGCTCGATCAGAGCATGTCATCAAGTAGGCATCTGTAGTACATCAGTATTTTGACTCATAGACACAAGTAACCAAAATCATGGCTGCAGACCAATACAAGGCAGATCCATGAGAGAAGTAAACAAGCATCGCTACTAGAATACAAAGTATATCCATGTGATAGAGGACTCAAACTTGAACATAGCTACCAGACATACAACATATATCTATGTCATTGTTCAGGCTTGGAAATTCGCAGGCAACAACAGCAAGGGATTCTCCCCAGTCAACGTTCCCAACTAGCCCGTGACTGTTTGGTATAGGGAGTCCGTTCGGTTTGCGGTCCGGCTACCGTAGGTCAAGTAACAAAAACAAAGGTTTTACCGGTTGCGGCCCAGTCCACCGTGTATATTTTTGTATTTTTGACTTAAGAATGATATGCACATGCCTAATTAACAATGTGGGGTGATAAAGGATGCAAGGAGTAGTCACAACGTGATGCGCATGTTCTTACCTCTCGTCTTAGAACTCACAAGCATCTAAATCACATATGCAGCAAGGAAGTAAAACTAACTACCTATCTATCTATCCCCTGGGAGCCAAATTGTAACTTATTTATGAGTAATGTGTATTGTACATGCATTATAAAGAGAAATTACAGATAGCTGATATTCCTTCCTACAACACATGAACAATTAAAGATATTTAGACAATCAGATAGCCAATTGTTTATGAACAGCATGCATTACTCATGGTGATAATTTCACAGAATAAACCAGAAATCATTTAAACAAGAACATAGGCTCTAAGAGTTAGAATGATCTCACAGTTAATGGACAAAAACTGGAAAAACGAAATAGTTCATCTTTCACCGAATCCATAGCATAGCATTTGAACGTCCCACCAAAATTTTTCCAACAGGAAAACAATAATTCTTTATTGCAAAAAAAAAAGTAGTTCTTCTTACAATATCTAATTACATGTCTAACTGGGAAAAAGCCCCTTCTTCTTCTAAGTCCTCTACATTTATACAAAAAGGATGAAACTATTGGGCTGCCCACAAATAACCTTTGGGCTTCCCAACTCTTCGCCTTCCAAAATTTTACTTTCCTCAAAAGTTTACAAAATCGTTACATATTACAAAAAGTGAATGATCATTCACGAGGAGGGCCCCACTTGAGTATTCATAAATTTCTTCCACGTCAAAGCCTCAGAGGCACAAGGTTCCAAAAATTGAATGTTTATCTCGAACTTCGCAGCTTGGTTCTTGATGGCCTCAATTCTGGCCGCACTCAAACGAAGCTGGTCCTCCAATAGCTGCACACTGATGGCGGAATGATCTACTTCACTCCTTAAGATTTGGTCATTGAGGGCCTTAAAGTGCTGTATTTTAGCTTCTTCCTCTTGATACTACTTCTGCAAAAACTCCACAAATGAGTTGTGGTCCGGAAAAACATCTAGCCTCTGCTCAACTTCTATTTGGCACCGATTATAGGTAACCAAGAGCCTTCTGAAGAATTCTGTGCATGCTCCTTTCATTTTTCTAATAGCCGTTTTGAAATCTTCTGCTGTGTTTATAGCAAACTCCAACAAGTCATAATCCTGTTGAAGGGCCTGTCGACCTTTCGAGGGCAGCTCTGCAGGAGTTTCTTCATTATTTTCCAACCTTTCCATTCTTGTGGTCAGGACTTCCATGACATCCTGAGATCTATCGACAAAATAAGAGGAAGTCTCCAGAATTTCCTCTAATCGGCCATCTATTTGCAAAAATTTGCATATCTCCCCTTCTATGGCAGTCTGCAGTTGAAGCATCTTGGCCTTTTGTGCCAGCACATGTTCCTTGAAAGGTTTGAGGTCAACCTGCTCCTCTTTTGCTTCCTCTAAAGCGGTTGTTAGAGAAGAGATCTACTCTTGAAGTTTCATTTCTTGTTCTTGAGCTTGCTTCTCATTTGCCTCCAAAGGGGTCTTTTGCAGCTCTAAGTCTTCTATCCTTCCTAGCAGCTATTCCTTCTCCACCCTTAGCTCTTGATACTCTTACTACACTCTCTCCAGACACTCTTGTGTAGTCTCCATAGACCTCCTTTCTGCTTGGAGAATCTGCAGTTCATCCTTTGAATACCTCATCTCCTTTTGCATGTCCTCATATTTTCTCTTCAGCTTACTGTTTTCTTCTCTCTCCTTTGTTAATGTGTCCTTTAGCTGAGAAGAAGAATTTCTGGATTGATCCAGATCTGTCATTATTTTGTCCACATTATCCTCTGAGGCGTGGATCAATGCAGCTCCTGCTCGAATTGTGAACCTGAGATCTTAGTCTGCCCCATATACGACGGTTGTATCCGTTATCATCTTCCTGGATAGACCTCCTGTCGCAACCTTCTTTTCAGTCCTCTTCACTATCCTCTTGGTTTCCTTGTCATAGAAGATGGTATTAAAATCAGGGATTTCTTCCCCTTCCTTTTGTATAAAAGGGACCAGTCTGAGTGTGGGGACCATAGACTGTCCAGGTATGCTGGATACTGGTACTTCTGGGTCCTGTACCTCTGGGTTCTCTATGTCCTGGGTCTGACCGCCAGCTGTGTTAGAGGCTGACTGTTCTGTCTCTGTTTGAGTCAGCTTTAGCCTCTCTACTTCCTATTTACGAAGCTCTTCATCAAGCTTCCTTTTCCTTTCTTCTTCTTCATTTCTCACATCTTCTTCTGATTTTTTGGCTGCCTCTTGGGCAGCTCTTCTTTTATCTTCTTCTTCTCCCTTTAGCCATCCCTCAGTGTCTTGGGCTAACCTTTGGGCTTCTTCATTTCATTTCCTGGCTTCTTCATCAGCTTTTACTTGTTCATCCTACCCTTTCCCACATTTTGTGGTTATCTTCCTCTTGAACCTTCTCCTCAAGGCTGTCATGTTCAATGCATTGCGGAAGACAGATTCTTCTCTATCCCAATGGTGGGTGTATTCGAAATGGACGTTGTTTTCTTTGCAGTGTTTAGCCACTTTGCTGTGGGAATCATTTCTATGGAAGGGCATCTCACCAAAATGAAATCTTTCCAACTCTTCTACAAAATCATCTGCTTTCTTCACTCTGGTGAACCTATAACTTCCTAGCTTGAAAGGCAGAGGGGGATAGGCAGCCTTCTTATGTTCAAACAAAAAGCTTCCTATGCCATCCAGGAAGACTTTCCTAACCGCCTCTTTATGAATGATGTAATCTGTGGAATATTTGGGTAACAGGGAGGGTGCTATAGAGCCTCTGAACATTCTGAAGTAGAGGCCATCCTCAATTAGGTAGTAATCTGCGTATTCTTCAATGACCTGCAATGCCTCTTTTGACATGCAGTCGCATTCCTTCAGAAAAATGAGAGTACACAAGGGCATGATGAAGTGTTCACAAACCTCCCGGTAATGACTATGGTATTTGTGTGCCCATAGTGGATTATATGCAGAATAAACATGTATCCTCTCCCTGTCCCAAATGCACCTTAGGCCGGGGAAAGGTTGATTGTACAATATACAATCGACGAGTATGGAACTCATGTAAAATTCAGACCTCTTTTGGGACACTCCTCCCAAAGCTGAGGCCATGCAGGCTGAAAGACTGTTTGATACTATGTTGGCCCGGTTGAAAATGGTCCCTTGGGTCGCAACATAAAAAATAATTGGCATCCACTCTGATTTGAAGCTCTTGCCATGAGCTCTCCCAAAATTCCTATTAAGAATTAAGGTGATAAAATTGTATGGGGCCCTTAAGCTTGCTGTGTCATACTCTCCCGTAGGCCTGGTTCTGAAATGTTTTCCAGGAAACAACTTTATTTTGAGGGTCTCCACAAGGTCCATTCTAATGTTTCTCAGCCAATCATCAGACAAAAATATTTGTGCTTATGGCAGGTGGTAGGCCAGGGCTACATATCCTGGGCTATAGGCAGCATAGAATTGTTTGTCAACGTTCTCCAGGATCATAGTGGTTACATCCGCCCGGGGTAGAATCCAACCAATCACTTCAGAGCATGGGAAAAGCTTTGGTCTTGTGGCAATATTCATCAGTGGAGATCTCTCTATATTTGCGTATATGCCTTCTTCTTCCAAGCCCGTATTAGGCACCTCTCGGCGCGTGATAAACTTGTATATCTCTCCCCATTGGTACTCAGGCTCTACACCAGATATGCACTTGGTGTCCTCATATATGTATTCATTTTTAGTGACAAATTCCACGTCGGGCTTCTCCTTGACCACAGGGGCCTTCTTCTTTTGCCTCTTCGACATTTTGAGTTCGAAATATTCCTGTCATATATGGAATTATAAACATTAATCCATTTCCAGATAAGTTGCAAACATTGAGACAACAAAGTGCAGTGTTTTACCCCATTTGTGTTCAACATGATGGAAATTTGTTAAATGAAGCAAATATGTGCAAGCTAACACTTCTGCATAATATCAAAATAGTTTTATCAACAAATATCAAGCAGGAAACAAATCTACATTAAAGTGACAGGACCTCGGGGTCTCCATGGATGCCATAACCATTGCGTTGCGCGGGATAACAAAGAAACTCATGCAAGATTTCAAGGGTGCATTCTCAGGAGAGACACAGTCTGTGCATCATCTATGGTCAATAAAACTCTATGTAGTGATACACCCCCCTCGCCCCCTACACCGGCTTGGGTTCAGAACATACCATGAACCGGGTCGCGTGAGCAACGTAGCGAAATGCTGCTGTGATTTAAAGGATACGGGTAATGAAAGAGGGGGGAAACCATTCCAAACACCACAGGGAGGCCATGAAAAAACTACCCCTCATCAACCTATCATCAAGCGGGGCAGATTGGTGCAGACAGCATAACGGCCGTCTGCACCAATCTCCCCAAACACTAAGCGCAGGGTTGAAATACATGAGGGCTGTGGAGGGAAACTACCTTGTGGGCCAAACATGCCCCCACTGACAAATATGCTACAAGCCCCCACTATATACATGTAATTACAGGGTAAAGAAAAACGGCCACAACAAAAACCTAACCGTGGGAAAAAATCAACAAAACGCTCAAATGGAACGGGATAATGCAATACGAGCCTACCTGGCACTGCTGCGTAACCGATGGGAAGAAGACTGTCAAGTTTCCACGGTTGAGCCACCTGGAAATGCAGGTACACCGACAGTGGGGTTCGACCGAGCTCGAGTGGAATGACAACGCATGAAAATGACAGTGAGCGACAGTTGGAAAAAACAATAGAATATTAAAATTCGACCCCATATATATACATGGACAAACATAAGCGATGGGGGCAAAAATAAAAAATCGGACGGCGGAAATAAAAGGATCGGAGGTCGCAGGCATAATTCCTTCTGCAACGTCGGGTGGAAAAACCACCAAGCTATCTGCAAAGCTATCCGCATCAGAGCTTCGTAGGACTTAATCGTCGGAGCGATAGCGGAAACATGATCTGCAACGGCGGAACCATAAAGGACATCATCATCCACGATTTAAGGTTTGAATCGGAAGAGAAAACAACTAAAAGATCGGAAAGGTAGTTCTTTCAGCGGCCGCAACGGCAGAAACCCAAAACCCAAAGACCGACGAAATAACAAAGCGGAGCTTGAAAGGTTAATACAATAATCGGGGGGCTTCGTGGTTTGCCGTCCGCAACTGTGGAGAAAGTAGTGACAAAAAGTTTCGATGTGAAAACCAAAGTTAGCTGATTTAGATAGATGCGTCGGAGACAAATAATGAAGCTAAAGCTGATTACTTCTCTGCAACGGTGGGAGAACAAGCGAATAAACTTCCAATTCAAATACTTGAAAACGCTTTCAAAGGTAAAAACAAAAGTGGATCACTTCAGGCATCAGAAACAGTCTTTTCTGAAGAATCATCAAATCAAATCAAAGAAGAAAATTAAACCAATCTAGCAAAAGGAGGGTCCCAATTTTTTTTGAATTTTGGGAAAAATGTTGCAGCTGCAACAGTCATACAGATGCAAATTTGAGCATAGCCACGACCATACAAATGTGGATCCATTCTAGATATAGAAAACTCCACCGCAACCTACGGAAAAAGCAATGAGCACTTTTAAACAAATACCCAGGGTCTTCGTCTCGTCTTCCACAAAGTATGATTCTATCCATGTGATTACAATGATCTAAAGTCGAACATGGTAGAAACCACTTGATTATCGACCAATGATGAGAACCATTACCAAGTGTGAGGGAGATCACTATTAATGTCAATGATTCCCAAGGTACTCTAGTACAATCTACTGAGTGTGAATACATGCCCTGGTGTCCAACACCCAGTCGACTCTATCGATCAAAGGTTAGTGATGTGAACCCATGTCGAGAGCGAGAGAATCTGTCACTAAGGCATACAAATCTCAAGGTACCAAATATTGTTTCTAAGACTATTTCTCAGATGATGAGCTGATGTCGACGGGAATAGTCTCATTGAAGAAGGGCCATGATGAGTCCCACATCGAGGACACGAAACTCAGAAAATAGTTCTGGAATTATGTGAATGTAGTAACCATATGACTGACTCAAAGAAATTGACACAAAGACTGTGTAGACTGCAAAGGTAAAACTTCTTCAAAACCCCTTTGAACATTGAGCGGCACGACAAAAAGACTTGGCAGCATGACTAGATGGGACAGACACACAATGCGACAGTGGACAATGCATTCTTTTGAAAGACTCAAAGGAGTGACATGACTCATGAAAGTGGATTGTCACGGAGATCAGCTGATTACCCAATTGACTGACATGATTGTGCAGACAAGTTCCATGTTCAAAGGTAACAATAAACAACTGCCATTATTTGCAAAATGATTCCCTTCCCATTTCCCCCATCATGATTGATGAGTGCCTCTTTTCAGTTTTATGAGTTCAAAGAGGGTAACAAACACTCGATATAGCTTATCAGAAGACAAGTCCAGACTCATATGTTTTACGAACCTGAGAGGAGAGGGGTTCGTTCCCAAAACAGGTCTCTCAATGTTTAATTTAACGAGTCCACTAAAATAAAACTCGGTATCGTTCATGTTTAGAGAGTCTGAACAAATACGGAAGAAGACTCCAAAGGGGTCATTTTTCATATGATTTAGTCCCTAAGGCCCGAAAAAGTGTAAAATCATACCTTAGAGAATTATTCCAATTGTGATTGGTTGGAGTGTTCATTTTTCGTAAATAGTCCTATCCGAACCGAAAAAGAGATAACCTACCATCGGACGGACGACCCTTAAAATACTTTAATGAGCGTGAAGAAGACAAGATCCCTCGACGATCTTTTCATATTTAGGGGGCCTGAAAAGAGTTTAAAGAGAACTCCATGAGGTTTCTTTACATAATGTTATATTTTACGAGGCTGGAAAGAATTGAAACCTGGAAAGAATTGAAAGGGACTCAACTACCTTTTCATATTTAAGGAGCCTAAAAAAGAGGTGAAAAGAGGACTCCATAACGCTTCTTTACACAATGTTTATTTTTACGAGCCTAGAAAGAAACTTGAAATGGGCTCAGACCTTTGATACTATATTTTAACAAGCATGACAAAGTGTCATAATAAGCTCAATGACCTTTTCCATTTTGTGAAAGTGCGAAAAATCCATAAACAAACTTTCAAAGCTTCTTACTAAAGTTCTCTTATCCCACAAACGACTCAAAAACAAGTGTTAAATGAATTTAGGACTAGCATTAAGGGATTACGACAGATAAATTTTGACTAAAATATGATTTTATATCAAAACTATAGTAAGTCGGATCCAAAAATGCCTATATAAGTCAAGAAAATAGTAAAAAATCAAATCATTTCACTATTTACCTCTAGCAGAGAGCACTTGGAGCATTTTCTTATCTAGATCTTCCATAGCTGATACCGGGAGTACTTTCCACCTTTCATTTTCAACATCGTCAGTTGCAGGTAATAGCTAAGACCCTTACCTTTCATTTCATAGCATTTATTTTTATATTTGGTGGGGTTTTGGGCCCATATGGCAAGCCCTAAAACTCAAAATGTGGGCACCGTAGCTACCCCTTGCGGGATACGCAGTACCACCCGAGAACCTCACCAATAACATAGTGGACAGGCGGTGCCACTACCTATATCCAACGGTGCATAGGTGGTGCCGACCGTGGATAACTTAAACTAATAGTATGGGCAATATAACTTCATTCTTTTGATTTTCAATGATTTAAGGATGATTCTAATGCATACCATTATTGTATTTTGCAGGTCTAGGTTGCTCAAAACATGATGATATGGAAATAAAGAACACATGACAATGAGGATGTTGCTACAGAGAGAAATGCGGGTTGTATTGCCACACTACAAGACTGTGGGCTCCTGAATTTCTTCCGGACCCCAAGCATGGTGTCGCATGAATGGTTATTGGAACACATACTGCAAATGTGGAATCTAGAGTAGCATTATTTTGAGGTGGGGGCCCATATACTTATAGTGGAGGTAGAGGATATCTACTTCCTAACTGGTCTATCGAGACGGGGTGCCCCCATCTCACTGACAGGTTCCCGTGGCGGGGACATCACTACCAGAGAGCTTATAGATCGACACTGTGCACCAGGGATAGGTACATCGGGGAAGAAGATCCCCATCAGGGTAGTGACGGATAGGGCCCTACAGACTATTTTGTTTACCATGTAGAGGGTGACCGGGAGTTAGGGTGTGCACCAGGCTTCCAGAGCACACATGCTGAATGCCATAGAGGCCATGGCACCCACGGTGTTCAACTGGGTGGAAGCAATGCTTCTAATATTCAAGGATCAACTAACTAAGTGTTAGAAAGGAGAGCTGAAGCAGTTCGGCTTTGGTTCCATTTTAGCTTGCTTCTTCTTCGAGCGGGTTCCATAGATGAGACATCAGGTGGTCTTCCAGAGTTTGAGAGCACATGCCCCCCATATGCTGAGGTGGGTCCAGGTCATGGATCGCATAGGAGCGGGTAGGGGAAGGGTGAAGTTCGGTGATCCATTTTTCAGATGGCTCCGAGATCAGATCCTCATGGTTGAGGACTATGCTTACGCAGGCATGGAATTCACTGGATATCTTGACCTACCACTCCCACTTGGCAGCCAGTGGGGCAATATCGGTAAGAAGCAAGAAACCCCAAAATGGATGAAATATTTTTATGTTTTTCAAGGTTTTTTATTTTTTATGTTAAGTGACGAGACCTGTATATTCTCATGCAGATGTTGGAGCAGCGAGACCTGGAGGAGCATCTCCGTGGGATAGGCGAGCTGGAGCCCGCTTTGTACCACAGAGTGATGATATCACTAGGGAGTTGGAGGAGAACCTAGAGAGGTTGAGTCTGGATATCCCAGATGCTGACATAGATGACCTCCCGATGAGATATCAGAGATCTATAGTGGGAGTACCGGGCTGATTTTGTAGTCTGTTACGTAGGGTAGCTCAAGTAGTGATGTACTATCATGAGAACCACCAGTGTATGAGATATGTACTGAAAGCTGATAGCTTCATGATTTTGTATGATGATTTTTCTTGAAAGCCTACATGCTTCAGAGGAGGTCTTGGGACCTATTTTTTGTAAACTTTTTCGTATATATATATACAAAATTTTACACGGTGTTTATATGTTTCAAATGGTAAATGTGTTTTCTATGAGTTTTACGTGTCTCTAAATGTTTATTTACAATGGACCATGTTTTATTTATTGTCATGAATGGGCAATATTCCAGTCTAGGATGTAGTTATCCAATGAGTCAGCAACTACATTATGTTCCCTAGGGATATGCCTATAAGTAATAGTTTCAAATGATCTTTCTAACAAACACACTCTCCAGAAGAGGCAGAGGAGTAACAGGTTCCTAATGGTGTAGACGTGGTTAAAATGGTGAACCACGAGCTGTGAGTCCATCAAGACTACTAGATCATGAACATCCTGGGAGGCAGCTTCAGTCAGAAGACCGATGACTGTTTCATACTCGACGATGTTATTAGTAGTGGGACGTATACAAACATCTCCTAAACTAACCAAATCTTCATCTGGGGAATAGAGAACCCAAGCAGCCGAGGTGAGATTCAAGCTGTGGTGGCAAGCACCATCAGCGAAGCCATAGAAAGCCATATGCATGACCAAAACATGGTATAAACAGATGTGGATACGAAACTCAAAACCATCTTGAAAATACTAAAAGCACACTAGAATCCAATCAATATACATATATACAATATACCATTCGAGAAATACCTAGGCATAGTACCTTTTTAGGTACAACCCATTGCGAGTTTTTCCCAAAGGGATTCCATCGTAAACAATGAGCTCGTAAGATCCTTTCTCTAACACCTTAGAAATAACGAAAGGTCTATACCACATGGACTCAAACTTACCCTTCCCTAGTTTGTCACATCTCTAGTCACAGGTCAATACTAGGTCACCCTCATTGAAGACACGAGGTTGGACGGATTTATCATACTGTGCCTTGACGCATTTCTTATGTGTCTCATTAGCCAAGGCAGCATCTCTGCGAGTCTTGTCAAGGTTACTCAAGTATAAAAATCTTTCTTCCTCTGCGAAAGTGTCTAGGAGAAGATTGATGATGAGTTGTAAAGATGGAATTTGACATTGGATTGGTAAGACGACTTCAAGTCCATAGACAAGCTAAAATGGCATGAAACCAGTAGTTGTTTTCATAGAAGTCTGGTAAGCCCAAAGAGCAGAGAAAAGAATGTGGTGCCAGTTGGGTTTATGGTCTCCAACCATCCGACGAAGCATAGTTTTTAAAAATTTGTTAATGGCCTCTACCTGACCATTAGCTTGTGGATAATATGGCATACATTTTTCATGGCGAAACCCTAGCTTGGCACTCATTTCCTCCATCATCTGATTACAGAAATGGAATCCGTGATCAGTAACGATGGACTACGGAAATCCAAATCTAGCTATGATATGATTGAACAAGAAGAGAGCGGTAGTCTTACCATCTTCCGCATATGTAGGCATGGCCTCAGCCCATTTAGTGAAATAATCAACAGCTACAATGATGTAACCATGCCCCTCGGCTGAGGTAGGCTTACAATGCATGAAGTCAATCCCCCATTTGGTGAATGGGACAACAACAATGATGGGGTGGAGCAGAGCAGGATGGGTGTTCTTTTTAGGATAGAAGTGTTGACAAGGTGGGAATTTATTAACAACCTCATGACAATCTTTGAAGATAGAAGGCCAGAAATAGCCAGCGCGAAGAATTTTCTGGGCTGTAGCCATCCTAGATAAATGACCGCCACATTCTCTAGAGTGGAAATCATTCAACACATGTTCAGCCTCCTCATGAGTGAGGCATCGTTGGAGAATAGATTCAATCCCACGTCTATACAAAGTATCATTCAGGATGAGATAGTATTTTGCGTGGTGACGGATATGATGGTGATCATCGCGAGACAAATGCGGATAAAAACACTGTGTTTGGAGATACATCAACAAATCTCCATACCAAGGATAAGTAGTGCTTATCAGGAACATGAATTCATCCAGAAATGAATCACTGGGCTGAGATCCTATTGAAGCACAGTGAAGATCACACATAAGCTCTGCAAAGACCAAGGATTTATTTGATATACCCTTGGAAAACTCCAGATCAAAATCCTGAAGGATAACAATCCAACGAGAGTACTTGCCCCCGAGCACTTGACGAGTCAGGATGTAGTACATCAGGTTCTGGTCTTCCAATACGATGGTAGTGCGGAGCAGAATGTAATGACAAAAAATTTGTACAGCAATGACCGTGGCCAATGCTAACTTTTCCACACATGAATAAGAGGTTTGAGAATCCAGGAGATTCTTACCAGCGTAATAAATCGCGTGCTCCTGACCATGGATATTTTCCTGCGCTAAGACCATAGCGATGGTAGTAGCAGAGGAAACAATATACAAGAGAAAGTCCTTTGAATAATCAGGGGGGTGTATCACGGGTGAATGAGTCAGGGCATGCTTAAGATTATCAAAGGCGTGTTGGGCCTGATCATCCCAGAAGAATGGGGTGTTCTTCTTGAGGAGACGCATATAACCGTGCGTTTTCTCTATGAAATTGCACACAAAACGACGGAGAAAGTTTGCCTTCCCCTACAAATTTTGGAGTTCAAGGAGATTAGTTGGGGCCGGTAGATCAAGAATGGCGGCAATTTTTAAAGGATTTATTCGGATGCCATCTTTGGATACCACAAATCCTAGCAGACGTCCCGTCTCAACAAAAAAAACACATTTATGCGGGTTGAGCCGTATATTATAACGATGGCATCTCAGGAATATCTCTCTAAGATGACTAGGGTGTTCCTCCCATTGCTGTGAATGAGAAGGTAGGTCATCAAGGTATGGTTCAACAATGTGTTTGACATCGTGAAAAGCATAGGACATCGCACGCTGGAACGTAGCTCCAACATTTTTCAAGCCAAACGGTAACTTCTTATATGCAAATGTTCCCCATGGGAAAATGAATGCCATCTTATGCTGATCGAAGGGTAATATCTCAATTTGATTATAGCCAAAGAAGCCATCCATAAATGAAAAGATGACACTTCCAGCACAGTTGTCGATAATATAATCGATGTGCGGGGTAGGAAAGTTGTCCTTGGGACAAGCTTTATTGAGATCCCTAAAGTCGATACAGACTCTAATGGTGCCCTTCTTTTTATTGACAGGGACAACATTCGATACCCATTCCTTTAGGGGTACAGGATAAATAAACCCAGCTTTCAGAAGCTTCTCAATTTTAGCCTTTATAGCTGTGGCCTTCTGAGGATGGAGTTGCCTAAGTTTTTTCCTGACAGGATTTGTTAGCTGGAATATTTCACCTCCTACAGATAGCAAGGTGTTCCACTGGTCTAAATGGTTCAGATCCAGAACAAATAGAGGACAGAGGTTGAAGACTCTCCCTAGACGCCGTAGATACCTAGAATGTAATGCTTCGATCGTTACCCTATGCACCTGCAATAAGATTCAACATGCAAACATATCAAAACCACCAGAATATAATCTACTAATCTATGTTAGTGACTAAGAAATCTAACAACATACATGTGAAATCATACAACAACAATATATGTGGGACATAAATCAACTTGCATTATTGAAATATGAAGAAGTTTACAACCAAGCCTTAGTGTTGACATGCATCTCCATGAAACCAAGCATTCTCATCCCCATAAGCTCCGACTGTAGCTCTCTCTATGCTCTCCAATGATATGGACCAAGTGATCAATCTAGCAACATAAAAATACCTTAAGATTTCTCCCCCTCAACCATGGCCATAAGCTTGTATTTATAAGGCTAGATGGATAGGGATGGTTGAGAGATTAGTGGGTGAGGTGGCCTCTAAGATCCTAGGATGAGGGATCTCAAGCTCAACTAACCCACAACAGTAGGGATAAGGGAGGACACGAGGCTTATCATCTAGAAGCCTCGAGAAACTTCTCTTTTTCCCTTTTTACCCAGGGTACCGCATTTCTCCTTTAATAACAGAGCAGTTCTGGTAATAACTGCTTATGGACCAAGGGCCCTAAGCGGTGGCACCGCTTGTGGGAAACAGGGGATAGGCGGTGTGAACAAGGTACTGCTCCTAGATAACAAGGTAAGCATGGTGCTTGGAATTTATATGAAAGATTGACATTTAGTATGGTTTTCCACTCCAGAAGATGGGATTCAGGGCAAGTAGGTATGTCAAATGTCTTATCACATGATGGTGATAGGATTTTGGTATAACACACGTTGGGCCTGGTCATCCCAGAAGAATGGAGTGTTCTTCTTGAGGAGACGCATATAACCGTGCGTTTTCTCTATGAAATTGCACACGAAATAGCGGAGAAAGTTTGCCTTCCCTTGCAAAATTTGGAGTTCCAGGAGATTAGTTGGGGCTGGTAGATCTAAAATGGTGGCAATTTTCAAAGGATCGATCCAGATGCCATCTTTGGATACCACAAAACGTAGCAGACTTCTCGTCTCAATGCAAAAAACAAATTTATACGGATTGAGCCGTATATTATAATGACGACATCTCAGGAATATCTCTCTAAGATGACCAGTGTGGTCCTCCCGTCGCTGTGAATGAGCAGGGAGGTCATCAAGGTACGGTTCAAAAATATGTTTAATATCGTGAAACGCATAGGACATTGCATGCTGGAACATGGCTCCAGCATTTTTCAAGCCAAAAGGTAACTTCTTATATGCAAAGGTTCCCCATGGGAAAATAAATGCCATCTTATGCTGATCGGAGGGTAATATCTCAATCTGATTATGGCCAGAGAAGATATCCATAAATGAAAAGATGACACTTCCAGGACAGTTGTTGATAATCTGATCGATGTGTGGAGTAGGATTAAAGTTTTCCTTAGGACAAGCTTTATTCAAATCCCTAAAGTCAATATAGACTCTAATGGTGCCCTGCTTTTTATTGACAGGGACAACGTTCGATACCCATTTCGTCAGGGGTACATGATAAATAAACCGAGCTTTGAGAAGTTTCTCAAGTTCAACTTTAATAGTTGTGGCCTTCTAAGGATGGAATTTCCTTAGTTTTTTCCTAACAGGTTTATTTGTGGGATAGGTTTTAATCTCATGGACCACAATGGATGGGTCAATCCCCAACATCTCTTCATAAGACCAGGAAAAAATATCACAGAATTCTTTGAAAAGTGCCTTATAGGATTCAGATTCATCTACCGAGCAGTTTTGCCCAACATGAACATGGTCGATAGTATCAATCTTGGATGATATGTCAATCAGATTCATTGTTGCAAAGGTTTCCTTCAGAATCTATATCTTGCAACAATATAGGACTTTGGGGTATGTTGACAATATCAGTAGGAAACAAGGATGCAAAATCATGGCTAACTGAACTGGTGTTGGGGAGGAACATGGATCTATGATGGTGACCCTCCCAAATGGACTCATCCGTATTCATGATCTCCATAATGGACTCATCGGAAGGGAAAGTATCAGAGAGATAATCTATAGTTGGAAGACAAGGATCTAAACAGTACGGTAAATGGTAAGGATCCGAAGCCACTAGATGAAGGTCATCTATGTGATCATCGGAAAAGGTTTGAATGGTGTCATACAGTTTTTCATGTGAACTCAACGAGGTGGAATCGACAACTTGTTTACCCTTAGGCTCATAATCAAATGAGGCGATCATATGAACTGTCGCAGTATCCATGTTAGGAGGAGTGGATGGAGAAATTCCCATAAGGGATGAATCCTTCAACATGCCTAACCCAATCGACTGGTAAGGAGGAGGGGACTGGCCTAACATGGGGATGTTATTAGCCATGGAGGTAGTAACATCTGGCATACAGAAATCAAGGTAGTCAATAGTAACAATTCTCCCTAGATTCAGAAATTGGACTGTTCGGAATACTGTTGAGGCGACAACAGTCATGGCATAGAACCAATTTCTTCCTAGAAGGAGGTTGTAATCTAAAGGGGCATCTACCATTTCTACTTGAATGGAAATGGTTTTGCCCCCCAGCTCGACCACTAGGCCTGATATGAGACCATGGGGTTGAAAACCCTGTCCGTCAAAGGCTTTAAGGGTCGTAGGTGATGTTACAAGCTCAGGAGAGCCGAGAGCCTTCCAACATGACAGAGACAAAACTGAGGTCGAAGCTCCTTGATCTAGTACCATTCGAAAAAATTTCTTTCCCACTACTTTCGTAATGATCTGAAAAGCAAGTTTATGCGGTAATCTAGGCTTATAGTTCTCAACATTGAAATGAATCAAGTTAGTATTATCTGGGTCAAAGCTCCTAATGCTGTCAACAATTTTTTGCGTTGTGTAGGGAAACTTTGGAGTACTTCTAAGGTAGACATTGCACAATATGCATGAGCGAGATCTTCAACCACATTATAAAATTGAGCAGCTCGAGCATTAGGGTTAAATACTGCCTTCTGAAGAGTGCTCTTAAGTGGACACAAAATCATGTCGAGAGTAGGCTTCTTGATAGATAAGGGGACAGTAGATGAGGATTTCAGAGAACTAGTAGAGGGAGCTTTCCTAGAAGAAGAATGATCTTCTTTCTTATTTGTGGGTTTGTCATAATTTTTACTTTGAGCTTGCAGATTGATGGTATCTGAGGACATCATACAAATTTCCTCTGACGAACTAGATTTACCCTGATTAGACATGTGGTCTATCAGTTGTTGTTGAGAGGGAAAAGGATCTGTAAGTACTATGGGTGCGGGATTGGACTTCAGAAACTAGGAGATTTCATCCCGATGAGAACACTCCTTTGAAAAATGGTCACCTCCGCATAGCATACAAGGATATTTTGCCTTTATTTTCCCTTTATCGTTATCACTGTTGGTTGGTCTTGGAGTCTCCTATTGGTTTCCAGGTTTTTTATTTCTATTTTTACTTTTCTTTTTATTATTACCCGAGGTTTGAGTACTTTGAATAGAGTTGACCTCAACGAAAACCTTAGGATTCGAAGGAGTAGGGGTGGCAGTTTGGGGTTGCTTGGCAGGTTTCATTGCTAACGGGGACTGGATTAAACCAACAATCCCATCAATAGGTACTTCTACTGGTGGCTTGGCGGGATCGGTGCTTGGGCGAGGAGCTTGAGGAATCAAGTCATAAAGAGTTCCAGACTGGGAATAGACCAAGTATAGATACTAGGCTCAACTAATAGCCCTCTCTTTAGTAACGACACCGCCCATATCCACATCAGGGGCAATAGGAGGCAACAAGGATTTGGTAAACCAATCAGGTAACAACTGATCCGAAATAAAGGCCTTAATAAGCCTTCTCTGCCTTCTCCGCTCATGAATATGATCAAATATGTGGGTGGAGGTGTTCTGTTGTAGAGAAGTTAAAATATCAGTTCCTGTTTCATAACGAATAGGAAGCTGAAAGTGTGTATGAAACACGGTTTCCAACGCGCCAAAATCCACAAACGAATGTTGTGGTAGTTCAATGTACCACTTCGCGGCTGTACCGGTCAAAGTTCGCTGAAAGAGTTATAACCGAATGGAGTCATCCATGAGGGAGTTTGAAGAACACCACAAACAGAATGTCATAACATGGTTCTTCAGATCGTCTCCCTGCTTCCCATCGAACTTCAGGATATCCGATGGTAACTTTACTGGAATGGGAGGCCAAGAGGGATTGTGTCGAATGGGGTCATTAATCAACTTGGACAAGTCCGGTAAGTCCAAAGTTGCTAGGAAAGGTAACTATCGGTTGGGTTACACATATTGGTAATATTGATATGGCATATAATTACTATTAGGACCATAAGTGGACTGAAAAATAGGTTGTTGTGACGAAGAAATACTAGAAAATCTGCCCGTAGGGGGTTGATTTCTGATATTAGGACCGCTAGGACCACTAGGGCCTCCAGGAGGAGGACCACTAGGGCCGACGTGACCACTAGGACCAATAGGACCACTAAGACCACTGGTACCACCAGGAGGTGGACCACCAGACCCTCCAGAGCCACTAGGAGGTAAACCTCTAGAGCCTCCAGAACCACTAGGCGGAGGGCCACCAGACCCTCCAGAGCCATAAGGAGGAAAGCCACCAGGCCTCTCAGGACCACCAGGACCACTAGGACCATAAGGAAGAATGTTTCCAGATCCTCTGGGACCATTAGGCCCCCCAGGGGGAGGACCTCCATAAGGCGGTCCTCCGGCACCTCCCGCAGTATGTATAGGTATCCCCCCCATAGCTGGCATGTAAGACCAATTGGGTTTCCCCCATGGTGTAAAAGTGTTACTAGAGTATGGAATTCCAACATAAGGCATCCCTGTAGGATTGGGTGGATGATTAATATTACCTATAGTTATGTGATAACCATAACCTCCAGAAGATTGAATGGTTACGGGTTGTTCCCCCGAGGGATGACCTGAACTGGATGGGGGATTAACCACATTAGTATGGGTGGGAGGGACATAAACTATAGATGGTTCTATATTAGAGGTATGTCCTTGACTAGGTACAATTCTGATGTTAGATAACGTAGGTCATGCCGAGGGTTGCCCCCGGCACTAGAAGGCACATACAAAATGGGAATTGAAGGTTGAGCCCTAGGTGCAGAAGACCTGGGTGGATTAGGAACATGCATAATATGGGAGGTGGTGGAGGTGGTATTTTGACTTGGGTTGTGGGGTGTTATTGGACGATCTATAATTGGCTCAATGGGTCTCATAGAATCAGCCAGTGAATGATATCCTATAGGAACAAATGTGGAACGTGATGGTGTCGGGCGTAATAGGTCATCTATCTATTTGTCAATCTCCTGTGCGTAGAGAATGGTAGCATGGTATTTCCTACATTCTTATTCATCTTTAGAAGAGTTTAAATGGGTGCCAAATGAGGCAATGGCCTGTCCTATAGGGGAATTCCAAAACAGAGCATTGGGACCAAAATCCAGATGGGTAGTATCATCAACATGACCTTCTGTGGGAGAATGGAATGAGGTATTTCCCCGAGAAGGCTGTTGGAAAAAGAGAGGAAAGTGTGAAGAATATGGTACTCCACTTTCTGCAACCACATTATCCCCCACTTGGGAGGTGGTAGTAGCTCCTTGGTCGATAGCTTCCATTGGATTTTCTCTTGAACCAGGAATAAAATCAGGTGGCAAGCCCCATACTCTTCTAGACTATCTTAACTCAGCCAGTTTGTATAGTTCCTATCTAACCTAGGATCTGAAAATCTGCAAAACACACCAAAACATTTCCCTACACAAGCTATAGGTCAAAACAAGCACACTTAAAATGATAGGAGGAGTTCAAAAAGTCAGGTCTCTCACCAGGATTGTCAAGAAGGTGCCACTTGCGATATAACTCGAGGGTACGTGCATAGTAATCTCCCTGAATGTTGTTTTCGGTGTATGGCTCCAAGCAAGATGACCAAAGGGATTTTCTTAGATGGATAGGGTATCCTAGTGGGGTCTCCCGATATACTCAAGGTACATGGGAGATCGAATCAGTAGTAGTGCTATCTAATACATAACCGTACACAACGGGCCTTTAGATATACAATTGAGTACGTGAAGTACCTTTCTATATACCTCAAGGGTACATGAAAGGCCGTTCGATAAACCGATGGTACATGGAAGAACCACACGAGTCCTGGAATGTAATGCAGACAAATAACGACAAATCCTACGCTTAACGACGCCCGAACACGTCTCTAACCTATCACTCCAATTGCTACGTACATTTTAACCTATAACTACCATTTATTTTAAAGTGGACGGTTAGGTGAATGCATGATGTTTTGACAGAAAAGTAAAACCATGCAGTATGCTTATGCAAAAATATTTCACTTTACCGTTCAATATGCCTACTTATGGGAGGGAAAGAGAGTATTTTGTTTCGTTTCAAAACCAAAAATAATTCCAATGAACAGTCTTGAACACAAAATCGAAGACAAGAAACACTTTCCAAACTGATTTCTCTTTTCTGAAAGCAATCAAAAGGGGGAGAATCTCTTTTCCTAAAAGAAAAACAAGAAGCACACTACATGCAAATGCACTCTATTTTTTCAATTTTCTCTTAAAACATAGGCAAATATAACTTAAAACTACCATATTTTGATTTTGATTGAGATAGTACTAAATGCATAAGAGATGAAAGAACATGAAGAGCCTGAAAGCTTGTAAAGGCAATCAGAGATCTAATGTCCAACGCTCAATGATGATAACCTAGTCTCAGTCAAAAATTTTCTTTTTTAAAGGAAGGAAAAAGAAGTTCTCTATGCAAACAAGAAATGAAAATAAGATGCTAATCAAATGTTCTTCTTTTAGTCTATATAACAGAAATGAAAAGAGATCTTAATAACACCCTAATATTTTCAAAATACAAGAAATCCTTTCACAATCACAACCAACAAGTACCAAGGTGTATGAACAATAAAAAAGTCTAGTATATCTTTTGAATTTCCCAATCAAAGCAATCTTAAACCATAAAATTTCAAACCACAAGCACCAGATTCTGTCACACAATCCTGACAGTGCAGGACTGAAAGCAAAACAACTCAATTTTTTACAAAAAAAGAGGAAAAGAAGGTCTTGGAATGATGCCTACCTAGCACCATGCTTCTCTGGTGTTGACAGGGTGATTCTATCCCAGCACCGCTTCTCTGGTGTTGACAGGGTGATTCTATCCCAGCACCGCTTCTCGCCAAAAAGATACAGGCGGTGGCACTGCGTGCTGCCCACTTTGTTCAGGCGGTGGCACCGCTCCTCATACACTAAATAGGCGTGGTTCCCTGTAGAAAACCAAAACACAAAGAGAACGGTAGATCAAGTCAGAAAAATACTAGATCAAGATCAAAACTGCTAGATTGAGGATAAAAACAGAGCATAAAAGGTTGAAATGATTTAGATCTGAATAGATCTGGAAGTTTCAAACCCAAATTCACTAAGTTAGATAGCAGATCTAACTGAAGAGAGTTGGAGAAGGAGCCTGGATTCATACAAGAGTTGAAGAACTGAGGAAGATCAGAATGACTGATACACAATTCCCCAATGGAGTCGCCAGATTTGTTAGCTGGAATATTTCACCTTCTACGGATAATAAGATGTTCCACTGGTCTAAATGGTTCAGATCCAGAACAAATGAAGGATAAAGGTTGAAGACCCTCCATGGACGCCGTAGATACCCATAATGTGATGCTTCGATAGTAACCCTGTGTACCTGCAATCATATTAAACACGTAAACACATCAAAGATTCCAGAATATAATATACTGATCTATGGTAGTGACTAAGGAACCTAACAACATACATGTGAAATCATACATCAACAGTAATGTGGGATGGAAATCAGCTTTGCATTAAGATAAAATGGAGAAGTTTACAACTAGTTAAGCCTTAGTGTTGACATGAATCTCCATGAAACCAAGCACTCTCATCCCCATAAGCTCTGAATTTTGATCTCTATGCTCTTCAATGGCTTGGGCCAAGTAATCAATCCAACAACATAATAATACCTTAAGAGTTCTCCCCTCAACCATGAACATGAGCTTGTATTTATAAGGTTCAATGGATAGGGATGGTTGAGAGATTAGTGGATGAGGTGGCCTCTAATATCCTAGGATGAGGGATCTCGAGCTCAACTGACCCACACATGATAGGGATAAGTGTTATAGCGGGTATAAGCAAGATCTTTTCCTGCCTTATTGAGCTTTATGCCGGCTCCCTTGACATTGCGTTTCAGCCATATAGGCCGATCTTGTATCATGTCTAGCCATGCAGATCCATTTTTTCCTTCGCAGCTTGATTCCCTTTTTACCGGGAGGGGATTTCCCCCCGAGTGTCGATATCCTATACATGTATCCTTGCATTGAGCATAGGTATGTTCCATTGATTGGAACTAGTTTTTTTGCCCTGATGACACTCGTCTCCTCCTAGTTTGTAACTATAAAGCTAGTTTATTCTTTTTTCAAGCTTTTCAAATAACTGAAAAAGTCCAAAAAAAATAAAAAAACCAAAAAGCCGGACAAGGAAAGATGTTATCTTTGGCAGATGTCGAGTCATGTCTCCTTTGAACAGAGCACTGTATATCACATCCATTGGTTGGTTTATAGTTTGACTTAGGAGCTGTACTTGTTTATTTGAGTTTATCTCCACCGATTGGTTAAGCTTCCAGTCCCTATGGAGCCTATGTTGATGCCTCCTGTGTCACAGAGATGTCCCAGTTTGTATATCGAGTCTATGCTGCCTTCATTCAGTCACCATATGCCGTTATGCTCTTGTTCGAAGGAAATTGAAACCTGTGTCGACCATTCCTCAGTCATATTGACTTTTCATGTCGACCATTCCCAGTACAGTTACTGTTTTGTGCACC
>LPNX010161372.1:146316-163256 GCA_001517045.1 Pseudotsuga menziesii | reverse complement strand
TGGGATCCTTCATCACTCCACTTCTGGGATGGAATTATAATGTATTTCGGCCATTGTATGACCCCTCTGACCTCACACATTAGGGGGCATCTATTATAGCGGATTTCACCACTTCAGGTGAATCACACTTTGTATGGCCTTCCCCTGTCCCGCTGCAGACTCTTTAGACCCCATGGACCATCTTTTATCCTTTTATGTTTCCTTGATCATCCCTAAAACCATATGAAAAATGATATACGTGGATTTTTACCCGATAACCACGTACATACGTGGGTTTGACCTATATAACCGCATACATCAGGATGTGTGCATAATCCAAATCCTTTTGGAGTTTTCCTTGACATGGATCCGACTCATTCGACTCTTGGCCTTCCATATGCTTTGAGATCGCTCGGATTCGACCCTTCATTATCCCTTGTGAAGCTATATAAGGAACCCCTTGGTACATTGAAGGCATATAGAGAGATTGAAAGCAAAGAAACTATAGTCCATTGTTGCCGGAATTTATACTTGAGTTTGCATCCCTTTGTCCCTTTGGAGCACTTTTGTGTTCTTCCCAAGCTTGCCTTTTTCTAGTGAGCTTGCTATTGTGAGATGGAGGATTGAGGTGGTGGAGGCCCAAGTGGGGGATTCAGTTTCTCCGGTTCGCAGACGTACCGTGAGAGGTTGTATCTATCTTGTATTCTCTGATTTATATTAATAAGAACTATCTTTTCCTGTCCAATGATGTGTATTTGATTGAATATTGTATCCATTGGAATATGTCAAATGCTTTTACATTATTGATTATATATGCTAGAATAGATCTAACACCATGATATATAGTATGCTTGTATTGTTTACTTGTTGTTGAGGAAGTATTATATCAATTCAAGCTGAAGATTGGAAAGCTCAATGGGGATCTACTTCAACCGTCCGGAATAAGGTATGAGGTCTGATCCTTTAGTGTTAGGCATTTTAATTCTATTGCATATTGGGAAAGATTGATTTCTGGAGTCAAAGCTGTCTGTTGTGGTACCCCAAGCCATAGGAATTTCTCTCCATAAAAATAATGGAGGACACAAGGCTCATCATCTAGAAGCCTCGAGAATCTTCTCTTTTTCCCATTTTACCCAGGGTACCGCTTTTCTCCTTCAATGACAGAGCGGTTCAGGTAAGAAACGATTATGGACTAAGGGCCATAAGCAGTGGCACCGCTTGTGGCTAACAAGGGATAGGCAGTGCGAGCAAGGTACCGCTCCTGGATAAAGGGGAAAGCATGGTGCTGAGTATTTTTATGAAAGATTGACAATCAACATGGATTTCCACTCCAAGTGCTGGGATTAAGGGCAAATAGGTATGTGAAAGGTCTTATCACATGATGATGACAGGATTCTGATATAACAATAAGTATTCTTCACTAATCTGTTTTGCAATCATATTTACTGTTAATGAATTATGATGATGGACATGTTGAATGCTGAATTGTATGTTTTGCTTCTGCTGAGTATATGTATGATTATGCATCTTAGTATTTTTGATGTCTTAAGCATTTTCCTTCAGTTTATATGTATGTACATGTTCATGAGGCTCGTTTCCTGGATGTTTGGTGTATAGTAGCATCCTCTTCACCGGTCGGAGGGTTGAGGATGTCACATGAACAACAATAATGACCCTAAATATCCATGTTGTTGGGCACATACCGGTCCTTAGAACAATTTCTCAGCCCTATTTGACCTCCTAGTGAGTGGTAATCCAGTTTTGGGAAGATGTATTGATGAGAATGGCTCTAAACCTTGAAATATAGGGAAAATTAATGGGTATAACACAACAATAGGTTTCAAAATACCATGTTTGGGTGAGATATGTGTAAATAACAACAACGTAAAAGTGTCCTTGGGCATATTGTAGCAGCAAAGAACTATCTCTTGGCATCGAATCAACACTAGCACTTCAACATTATCATTTCTAGGAAGCTCACATGGCATATTATGTTGATTTTTAAGCACTGTAGGGTGAAGTTTTCACAAGCGTTGGCCCAACTGGCTTGTATTCACTTTCATTGAGGGCTAATCCACCTTTGACTCATGTTTCAAGAGTTTTGTGCACCTTTCCTATCATAATGAAGGTACAATCTAGGCAATAAAAACTCAGCAATGAAGAAGTATGTAACATTGATGTGTTATAAAGGCTCCTCTATATATCACATGAGGCTTAAAAATGTTGATCCAATCCACATAAGTCATCCTTAGAGGAATCCAGTTCCATTTACGAGGTATTTCAACTATGTCTACATAGGATTGAGGACACCATTGAAAGTCTTCTTTCAACAAGCGCTTAGCCTTAAAGGATACTTTTCACTGAAGGAAGGCCTTGTTTTTATATTAATTGAGTATTGGATCAGTCCATTGGATATATAGATACTGATATCTCTTAGAAGTTGTTTTTTTTGTTGCTATATGAATACTATTGGAGGGGCATCTTTCTTGAAGGTGACTTAGGGGAGACACAACATAAGTTTAGGTTTCCTACCAGTTTGGAGAGGCCTTATGTTGGAAATTTTTTGTGGACAAGGTGAAACATTGCATCTTAGGGGCTTTTGGAGGTTGAGGTTTGCTTCTACTTGTCATCATCCATCATTTCTTTATGGAGGACATTTCTACATGTGGAAGATATTGTGGTGTAATTTGAAATGAAAAAATATTTCCTTATTTAGAATTTAGATTTAAAATAAAAGAAAGAAAACATGACTCACCCACAAACAAAATAGTGTGCCCTCTTATGATCCTTCATTTCAATGTCATGCACATGCATATAAGTTTTACTTGGGTGATTCAATGTTCAAAAAATATGACGAATGAATAAAATGTAATTCATAGCCATATGTCCGACGACAAATGGCCATTTCCCATATATTTTCATGTACATATGGAATTCATAGCTATATGGAATTGGTAAAGTATTACCAAGGGGCCAGTTATCCTAATAAATCAAACTATTTAAGGTAAGTTTGTAGATCAGATAGAACAAAATTTACTTGAATGTATGGTGATCATCATCATCAACTAAATGTGTGTGTGTGTGCATATGCATAATACCTAATACACATCTCAATCAAACAAAAGAAAACATAATTATACCTTGATTTGTGGAGCTTCGCACTGTCTTCTTCTACTTTACCTTTCAAAACATCATTCAACATACTTCAAATTTTTTTCTGTTGCAATAGTTTCATGTTAGGACCCATCAAATAAGTTTATGTTTGTTTATGAAAATAACAAAACCAATCTAAATAAATACAATACTATTACAATGTAAATTACAATACTATTCAACTATTCAAGTAAATTAATTGTTAATAATAGATCACCTGATAAAACATGGATAACCAGAAACACTATGTATATAAGGCCATCAATCACATCAAAACACCATTTCTTGCCTCTTAACTATGGAAATGTTTCTCAATGCTATCTGTAACAAGTTCCAATGGAGAATTCAAATAGCAATAGTGAAAAGTATACACTAAAATTATAGAAATAGCTGTTTTTAATGTATTCTTCCTTACCATTCATTGAGATCCTCTCTATTTCGAGAATAATTTAATATTATCTACTAAACAGGACCAACCACGTGAAGGTGGAATCTCTTATGGACCCTCTCCCCCTCACATCACTGTCAATTCCCCAAACCCAATGCATCTACTTGCAAATAACAATTTATTTCACTATTTCACAATCCAAATAACAATGCATCTACAATGCAAATAACAATGCATCTATTGCAAATTATTTCACCCAATAGCTGAAAGATGCTTTCATTAAATCATTCATAAAACCATTCAATCATTCAACAGTTGAAAAAACCATTCATTAAACCATTCATTTAGTCAATGGCAGATACAAAAAAATCAGTAAACCATTCATTAAACCATTCATTTAGTCAATGGAAGATACAAAAAAATCAGTAAACCATTCATTTAACCATTCGTTCATGAAACAAAGGAAAAAACCATGTAATTTTTTTTATTATAAATAAGATTTACTCAAAAAAATTTTAGTCACTTCCTTTTTACTTTTATTCTCTTTAAATATTTAGTTAGAGTCACATTTTCTGGAATCTGATCCTTGGTATCCCTACTAGTCTGTTCGCAAGGTTGAACTTCCAGCGAGGGGCGATGAATTTCTGCAATAATGTCAAAATATTTCATTAATATATTTATATTTTTATAAATACGAGTAATTCATTTAGAAAAAATTACGGATGTGTTTTTTTACCTGCCATGGGCACATCAGCATGTTCATCATTATCTTGTACATGCTCAACTTGTTCAGTGTTATCTGCATCTACATGCTCTGCAGTTGAATTGTGTAGAATTAGAATTAATGTTCATCATATGCAATTATCTATACAAAACAGTAGCATATTAATAAATTCATTACCAGGAATCGAAGCATGCTCTTTTTCTGGTTGGTCATGTACATCCTCGACATGAATGGGATCATTAATTTTCAAGAACTAACATCATTCAAGTGAAGGATGTATGTAGACTGCTGCAGAAATTATATCTCTACTCATTCGATTTCCTACAAAGTGTTGTAGCTTGCTTAGTGATCCTCTCTGTTTATCATTTAGGTTCAACTTAACGGTGAAATCAACAAGTCCAGGAAAATCTTCTAGTACATCTCCTTTATAGTAATGGACAAATAATGATGTTAGTTCTTGGAGATCCTGTAGAGTGTATTTTTTAAACTCTTCAGTGCTACTCTGTAGTGCATAACCCAGCACTTCAGAGAAGATTCTCTCCACTGTATCTTGAACATGCTCCCTGTACATTAATTTTGGATGCCTCTCAGTTGCAGTAATGATATTGATCAACCGATTGAAGAAGGATTGAAAATAGTTCAAATCTAAAATATTAAGCCTTACCAACCTCAAAAGATTGAAGAGCTCTTTAAAATTGTTCTGAAAAAGGGTGCATGAAAATAACACCCGTCTCCTCATATTATTTGGGAAAGAGCATGGACAATGTTGGTGTCCTTATTGTGTGGGAAATTCCCTTCATCTAAAACCAGCAGTCTTGGTCCCTAAAGTAGAATTTGTTGGCAAGATTCACCCAATAGTTCAAATTAAACACTTCATATTCTAAGGGTTTATTAAACATGATAATATGAAAGACACTAGGAAATTGATTCAACATCTATACTTACAAATTTGGAAAATGCAAATGGTGGATGGACCACCACTCCTTAATGAATTCATTCTTTAAATAGAAAAGATGATGGTTAATAAACCCTAACCATTTTAATTGTCTTTCAAATCTTTGTGTTGAGGGGCCTGGGTAATTTTTTCTAAAAAACATCTCAACCACTCCTCAATGTAATATTGCATCAATAATACAATTATATCTTGTCAAACCCTTATTTTGAATAATCCTTCTTCAATTTTTTATAGATCCTACTGGTGCTTCCATGAGCTAGTCACTTGATCTTCATTATCATTCACATATATTACTACTAGCCAATTTCTCATTTTTCTTTCAGAAAAAATGGTGAGGTTATAAAATTGATGCCTCCACAAGGTTATAAGCTTACAAATATTCCTCTATTTTCTCCTTTTTTAGAAGCATTGAATCTCTTATGAAGGGCAGGCCCCCAAGTTTCTTTTTTACTTCAATGACTTTCAGGAAAGTTGTGTTCTTTCTCTCCTACATAATACCGCAATTGGTGATCATTTATCAGAGGATGTCTATATGACCTATCCATCCAACCTCTATTTTATTTTATTTGTTTTGAGAAGGGAGCACATACTTCTTTCTTCTCACCACAATGATGCTTGATACCTGGGACAAAAAGGCACTAACTGTGCCCTAAACCTAAAAACATGACGTACGAGTTATTTAAAGCCGATATGGATTATATTCATTAATTAATGTAGGTGGCAGTAGGAAGAGAGAAAAATTCAATTATAGTTGTGTCGTTTACAACATTTAATCTTCTTAATCTTCCAGCTGTTGCTTTTTTGTGTTTTTCTTATATTTTAACAGCCAAACAAAATAACCTCTGGAAAATATTTGTTATCGCTAATATTTGGAAATTATTGGGTTAGGTTCGATTTGATTTCTAATAAAGGTTTTTATAATAAAAAACATGAAAGAAGAAATCCATAACATTTGGCATACTTATCGCAAATCCCTATTGTCGATACAATTTGGAAAATACTGGGTTAGGTTCGAGTTGCTTTCTAACCTAGGGATTTTATAATGATATTGAATTATATTTGAAGTTTTCTGTAAAATACCTAGGGGTTAGGGTACATGTTACTTCTCTATTTCACACTTGGGTGCATCTAAGATACACCCAAGGATAGGATGTCACACCCCCAAACTTTGTTTCCCCGTATTACCTCTTTTTTCGTGGGTGCTGAATGAGGGTAAACTACTCTAATAGCCTCTTCCTTTCATCTATTGGCCTCTATTAGCCTTTGAATTTCCTTTATTTTCCTTTCCTCTATGAGGATGACAATGAATTTGCTTTATTTTCCACGTATCCCATAATATATCTCTGTCATCACTACAATAGCAATCTCACTCAGCTATAATAACAGTGCAGTATAACAACTAATAAAATTGAGCCTACAAGTTATTTGGAGCAGTACATGAAATAAAGTAAAGGGATGAATAGGGATGTAGGGTAGGCGTTAGGGCAATATGGAAAAAATAGTAAAGGGACAAGAAGGGCGAGACAACATGCAGGAGTGATACTACCACAATACTAGACCGTGAGGGAAATCTTATCATTCTAGTAACACTGAGCTAAAATCAAACTCGTTCAATGAACTGCTCTAATAGATTGAATTAGTAATGAATCCCTAGAGATTTGCAAAATATTTTTAAAATTTTTAAAATCAAAATGAATTAGGGAATTGTTCTTTTTTTTGTCTGATTATGCGGTCCCTTGGGCACAAATATTCCTAGAACCAAGTCTAAAATATATTTGAAGGAACTCTGTTCATCAAAAAAGGAAATGTGGTTCGTTTTGAAGTGATTCTGGACATGGATAGTGGTGGAAAGCAACATATTTCACAAATATAGGCATGTAAACAATGATGAAGAGGGTTATTTATAAGGTATGGACCCAACTAGGGATTTTCCAAACATATCTCAAACCCAAACTTAGCCCTGAAATGGCATTCTGGACCAACCCAAAACCATCAAGCAAGAACCCTTTCTCAATTCTGGGTGCATAAGAAGAAATTAAGGGTTGATTATGAAATCTGAAAATAAAGTTTTTCCCACTAAGACTGCAGTCCTATGAATTCTTTCCATAGTAACAACCCTAAGCCATGAAATCCATGCTTCATTTTCTAGGTTCTAAGAATGAATAACCTTCAAAAATTTGGGGTACCTTCATTTTCTTCGTCGTTGAAGGGCTGAAGGATGGACACAAACACGCAAAAATATCCCTCTAGACACAAATGCGCAACAATTTACACTATGGTGAGAGTTCTAAACGCTGCAATGGAAATTTCCGTAGGTGCAAGAATTCTTAAGGTTGTAATGGAAATTTCCATAGGCGCGAGAATTCTTAAGGTTGTAATGGAAATTTCTGCAGGTGCCAGAGGTCTAAAAGATGTAATGGAAATTTCTAGATTATTGGGCACTAAAATACATAAACCACCAACCTCCAATGTGGTCATCATTGAGTTGTCTTTTCCTAATTAACACATGAGTAACTTACTCCTTCATATTGCCCGCACGGGTGTGGCTCATTGGCGGTTCCGTTGTAATGAAGTTGTTTGTAAATTGGAGGTCACGAGATCAATCCAACCCGGGTTTACCTATGTCCCATGTCTTGCGGTGGGTGTGGGGCACCTAGGGTTATAGTGGTAGCAGGAATGGATCTTTGGACCCCGTGTCACGCGAGTACCAGCCCGGCCCCAGTTGCCGATTCCCCTAGTCTAAAAAAAAAAAAAAAAAAAAAAAAATCTTATTCCTTCATATTATTGATTATATGTAATTATTGCATATGATATTTTTCCAACATCATCTTAATTCTCCCTTCTTCTCAATTCTCTTTTACAATATTTATTTGTAACACATTATGTTTGGTATTCAATTAGGGTATGGGATGTAAATTATCATTATTTTTTTCATTTCATTTCCTAATAAGTTGTGGCAAATCATTTGTGAGAGATCGAAAGGATTAGACTCATTAACCATTAAAGTGTAAACTCTAAATTATAACATAATCATTTAATAAACTATATAGAGATTTGCATTAAGATCAAAAGTGTCTATTGTCTATTGGCATAAAAAGGACTTGCTTCCATAATCAATCATTGTTTAATATTTTGTATATATTTAAGTACAATTAACTAACTGTTTCCATATAAAGATTATAATAATAAAATTGAGAGTTGTGACATCTTTTTATCTAAACATACCAAGTATAAGAAAATGAATTATAGTGTTTGTATATTGTTATCTCATAATAATTAATCAAGGTCATAATTTCAATTTATTTGAAATCATTATCTCTTGATTATAAAAATAAAACATCTACTTGTGGAACTATTGGGCTATGGGTAGACCCAGGTTTCATACTATTATCTTTGCACCAACAAAAAGACCCACAGTGTTGGCCCTTTCGGCAACAACCTGCGAACAGGTTGCAATCTCACCCGAAACAGCTATGGGGTGCCACAGAATCAGGTTTCTGCAAGCAAAAGAGGGATATTACTACACCTTTAGCCTTAACAACACATATTTATACAAAATAGAGCTTCGACATTCACTTAAATACCTTCGTAGTTAGATAAAAGACGTTTTTTGCTTAACCCTTAACTGGGAATTCACAGCGAAGTTAATATTTAATAGTTATCTCACTTTAGCATTCACCTACTTATCAAAAGCATAAAACATAACAGAAGCAACACACAAGAACCACCACAACACAAGATATAACGTGGTTCACCCCCAGTGTAGGGGCTACGTCCACAGAACTGTGTTTATATTCAACTCTTTACAAAAATCACAGTTCTGATTTGAGCACTCAGCTGCAGATCCTCTTAATCACCCAAAACTACGCACTTAGCTGTAGAAACTTTCTTACAAAAACCCTCTGCGCACTCAGCTGCAGAGGTCGTCCACGCACACATCTGGGACTTGAACTTAAAACCCAAAATAGCTCTCATCTTTGCATCACATGATCCTCATCTCACTAGATAATCTTGACATCTTTACATGAGTTCCTATTTATACAAGTGCACTATTAAAAAATCATGGGCTTATACCCAAAAATTATGGAAAATTACAAAAAGAGGGCTTTGACTCAACCCCGACACCCCTAAGACTACTTTGACGCGCAACTCCGCTTTGCTAAAAGATCACGGAGTTACCATTTTTGAGGACCGTTAGGTCCGTGCCCCAACAGGCCCCTAAGACTCACCAGTGTCCCGTCCCGAGCCACTCTCCTACTTGTCTGGTGGAAGAATCTTGTTGGCAAAGATAATAAACTGCTTGTTTAGGCTGCACATGATATCGTCGGCTGCTTGCTCCTTCTCCACCAACTCTTGCAATGCTACTACTGATGCGTCGCTGGCCTTTTCTCGTGCAATTGCATCATACTCCTTCAGAACTTTGAGCTGGATGTCCCCAGCAATACTTAACTCCAAGGCCTCATTGACAAGGGGATGCATAGAATTTTCCAGCAGTGTTGCTTTCGTTCTGCATGACTCAATTTCCTACTGGAGTTCCTTGCTTTTCTTTACCTTGAGCATCTTCTGCATAGGAGGCAGAGTCTTAATTTCCACCTTCACTGCATCCAGCTCTGTCTGTCGCTACTTGATGGTTTCTTGCAGCTTTTCTACTTTTGGATTGTCCTGCAAGTTTGCCCAGGCGTCGACGGTTTCCTCTAGAAGTTTTGCTGCGCTGCTCGCAAGATCTGAGATATTCGTCACTGAGGCTTTAATATCTCTGCAGCACTGCTCCCTGACCTCTGGTGGGCTCTCCGGGATGATGCAAAGTTGAAGCTCCGCAATCTGAGCCTCATGTTCTTCTTTGAGCTTCTCTATTTCACTACGAGACTATTGTGTGTAGTCTTTCAGCTTGGCAATTCTTTGCTCCGGCTCTTCCTCAGCCTGCATGTCGAAGTCAGGAAGACTTTGACACGCCTCATCCAATACTCGTGCCAATGTGACCTGCTTATGTTCTATGGCACCCAAAGAGATGCGTACCTTGCTGCGCCAGGCATGTTCAAAGGCACATCAACAAACTGCGCCTTGGTAGGTTCTCTCCATCCTACCAGTGCAATAAGCACTATCAGCCATGAATACTGAAAGGGTCTACCTTTCTCCTACACATCGCAGACATCTTCAAGGAATTCCTTGGAAATGTAGTCTGCCCATTTGTAACTGTATCCTTCGGCACAGTTCGCAGCAATACTGACGATCGGGGCAGATACTTCATTCGGTTTGCACTTCCACATTAGCTTGCATGCTAAGAGTTCTGCAGCGAATCAAATGTTTTGATGCTGAATGGTTGAGGTTTGATACCCTTGCTTTCCTTTCATCAGCCCAAAGTGTTCCTTCATGCTCTGTGCTAGCTTGGCATCTTCATGCTTTCCCAAAAACTCAATGCTAGGATCAGGTCCTTCCTTCAGAAAGCCCGTAATACGGTGAATGAGTTCTCCATTGATGGCTATTTTCTGGTTTTCGATCCATAGGTTCCCATCATGCACCAATGCCAATAATTGCTTGACCACCACGGTCACCTGTGTGTTACGACCGAAGTGGGGAACATTAAGCATGTTCAACAAACCAGCTTTCTCCAAGCCAGCAGCCCACTGTTTCACTTCTAATAATGTTGCTCCAGTCTTCAGATAGTGGACAGAGTGCAAGTATGTCCCAGGTGTGAACTATGGGAATTTCCCATGATCATTTGTATCATGGTCTGCGTACTTTAGTCGGTCTATTTTCCCTGTCATTGTCCTGAACAACTGCACACCCTGTGGCAGCGAAGGGGTGCGTAAAGTGAACTTGGTGTTCCACCAAGGTGGCTGGAATCCTAGTCAAATAGGTGGAAGATATGGTGGATGATGTGATGCAACGTTCTCATATCCCCTTCAGGTGGGATCTCTACTGAACCAGACAGATTCATCTCGGGATCCTCCGGTGTTTTCCCTGATTGCTTATGTCTGTCTTTGTTCCGCTTAGAGTGAAGTTCGGGCTTAAACTTCTTCCTGGTAGATCGTGTCTGCATTGGCTGAGTCGATGCTAGGGGAGTCGCTTCACGGGGTGCAGATGCAGGTGGATTGCTCATAAGGTTCTGTAGGCCCCTCAGTTCAAATTCTCTTATTAATTCCCGAAGTTCACGATTAGCTAACATGGACGTGATTGTAAAACTCAAGAAAATGTGTAATGCGAAATTCACAGGGTTGGGTGTCTTCTTATAGATTTCAATGACCAAATCTACCATAACTATGCATTGAAGACACCAAATCTGACAGAGATCTTGTCCAAACGGCGGTAGATTTCCCAAAATCTCATCATTACAGGCAGTTAATATAGTTAACGTACCGGCGCCGCCAAATCTGATTTTTTCCAACGGTCGCATTTTGAGCTCCGACACACCTTTCCTTCTTCGGCACCACTAGTAACTTTGGCTGCGCCACAATAAGGATATTCGACACTTCCTGACACCGGCTTCGCCAGATCTTCGAGCTTTGACCTGCGACAGAATGTCTTTCACAACCTCAATGATTCCTGCAGTGAGCATTCTATCTAGCTTCATCCTGAATTTTTCTTTATACTTAGGGTTCAGCCTATAAGGGTACTTAGGGTTCAGCCTATAAGGGCACTGTTTCACAAGCTTCACATCACGTTTCAAAGGGATTTTTATCACTCCTATATCACCAAGGATACCTTTCATTTTTGAGAACTTCGTTGGAAATAAGTCTTGATACTCATGGAGAAGTTGGGTCAGTTTGCTCACCATTTCTTCATCCCAATAATCTCCAATGGTAGCATACTTAGGCATTTCTTCTGATCCAATGTTTACTTGCCTTGTCTTCAAGGGATGAGTTACTTCAGGTGCTTCAAGTGTTGGTCCATGCACTTCGTAGTGTCCTTCTAACTCAGGAATGTTAATATTGCGCGGATCTTCATCCTCGTCAATTGCGAGGTTATAGCATTCTACTGCATTAGCTTCTTGTTCCTTCCAATCAGGTTGGTACTCTACTATTTCTTTATCATCAAACACCTTAGTATGGATCAACCTAACAGCTGTGTCCAAAGCAGGGCAAACCTCATTAATAGAAAATGTCACCACAAAACTATCAACAAGACTATCCCAACTTACAGTGCCATGGTGAAGCTCCACCTCTGCATACCAGTTCTTTGCTACAGGTTCCAGAGTGTGTATAAACCTATGTACCCATTATTCATGAGGTACATGCTTCCATGCTTCATATAACTGCTCCAAATGTTCCTGAGGGATAGTCTTACCATTAAATCTGCTTCGCACCTCTTGAGGTTGATCCATGAATCTCAGGCGAAGGGACTTTTGACAAGCTTCCCAACTATGAATGTACTTTTTATGACCATTCCACCATCTAGAAGCTATGGCTCTAAATACTGAATCTAGAGTCTCCATTTTCTGTGAGTCTGGTACCTGCTCTGAGAATTGCAAAATAAACTCTTCGAGGTCTATCAAGCTATCAAAAATAGGTAAGACTCTTGTCTGTGAGCCAAGCCATCTGAGAGACTTGGTAATTCTTGCACATCGATGTCCATGTAGTTCATAAAGTCTATTCTACCAATTCTCTAAGCCTTCATCTGAATCAGTCATGCAAGAACTATCACACTTCCAATCCATTATACCTTCAGGAGTAGGGTTAGCATAGTCTTCTTCTTTAGCTGTGATGTTGTAGATATGATCCAAAACATCCTGATCTTCATCTCTGACTGGCTCTGTGTACCTTTCTCCTTGAGAAGGGTCCAAGGGTACTATGACTCTCAAGCCTTTTCCTTCAAAAGTCATTTGCCTGTTCTTAAGGTTGATTACTGCAGAATTATCTATTTCCCATTCAATCCCTAGAAAGGCTGGATAGGGGTTGCTATCATCAATTATTTCAATGACTTCAAAATCTGCTAAGGTATTGACTCCATCAATGTCTACTGGGACACTAGGGAATCTTCCTAGGTTCACAATCTTCTACTGATTGGCTAATCTCAACTGTATAGGGGACCATTCAAGGGTAGGTTTTCCCATTTGTTCCCATGTCTTCTTAGTTAAGACATTTACTTCTGATCCCAGATCTAAAATGATATCAGTCATGTCATACTCTCCTATCTGAGCATGCAATCTCATTTCTCTTCCAGTTCTTCTAACTCTATTAACAGTTTTTTCTTTACCAGAGCTTCGCTGAGGTTCACAAGAAGCAATAACTTTCTGTAACTCATTTAAATCATTTTTATTTCTTAAGAGCTTCATACAACTCTGTAAAAATGATGACAGTGCACTTACTTTATCCGTCGAAGCTTCTTGAGACTGTGACTGCTGTTGATGCTACTGCGCAGGTGCTACTGCTTTGCTCAGATCAACAAAGTCTTTTTTGGCTTCCATAAATGTTTCTTTTTCTCTTCCCACTTCAAAGGTTGGAACTTTCTCTGGGGTCTTACGAACCTAAGCCTCGTCAGGCTGTTTCTCCTTATTCTGCACTTGCGTCATAGCTCCACTCCTTATAACAATGTTAATGGATGGGATAGGTCTTTGCTCTACAGAAATCATCTGAATATTCTGAGTAGGAGCGCCATTTCTTTCTTGTATCTTGGCTATCAGCTATGGGCATTTCTCAATGACATGATCTACTGCTCTGCAATATCGACATGTCATAGTTGGGTTCTGACAGTCTCTAGCTAGATGTATTGCCTGGTTGCAATTGTAGAAAATAACCTAGCCTCAATCTCCTCCAGGCATACCACCATTACCATGACCTCTGAAACTACCTCAACCACCGCGATAACCATATCCATCATTGCTTTGTGCATCGTTTTGTACCCTATAAGCATCATAGGTTCGCTCTCTCATAAGGTTAAAGGCTCTCTCATAAGGTCAAAGCTGCGACATTCATCTTCGTTGTGTCCTACTGACTTACAGAACTTGCAATAGGGATTATTGGGTACTTGCACATATCTTTGTAGTAGATAGTAGTCTTCAGGTCGATGCTGGCCAGTTGTTCTACAAATATCACAATATAGAACATTAGGGTTAAATGGGTTTGGCGCACCAGTATTCAGGTAATTTCTTAACGCAGGACACTGTTCCTTGTCATGACCTTCTATCCTACATCGTGTACACCAAACCTCTTCACGAATAGATTTCCCCTTCTTCATGTCACGAAGTTCCAAATCCATTTCTGCCAACTGCGCTTGTATTTGGGCTATTCCAGAATTATCTTCGACAGGAGCGGTCTCCAGTTTCATGGCAATCTCCAAAGCCTCTTGCTGATCAGCAACCTTCTGCTGCATGAGTGGAGTTCTGATATGAGGTAATAGGGATGCAATGAACCATTCTTTATGCTGCGCTGGTCCAATAGTGAAACTAACTTGATCTAGCAGAACTTTGAACCTCTGATCAAATTCCCAAACTAATTCACCTCTCCTATGCTGAATCTCTTTTAGTTTAGCTATACACTGTGACTCTGATTTAGGCTTCTTGAAATCTTTGATCATTTTTGTTTTAATATCAGCCAAGACATGGTTCTGAGTACTGAAAAATTTCATAAACTAGGTCAAAGCTCGGTCTCTAAAAGAAGTGACCAGTTGCGCTCTCCTTATATCTTGATCCATAATGTTCTTAGCAGTCCAAACAGCTTCACATAAGAACCAAAACTGTTCTGGATCCTTTGATCCAGTTCTTTTGAAGACTAGGAGCTTGATATCATCAGTCATATGGTCCATAGTGGATCGAGGGGGGGGGGGGGGGAAATTACTGGGGTAGACTGACCTGTGACATGAATACTCGGGCTAGGGTTACTTTCAGACTACGACGGGTTCTCAGGGGTAACAGATCTGCGCTGCGGAGTTATAGGGGGGTTTTTAACAAAAGGGGTTTCTTTAGATTCAGGGTCTTTTGGAATTAATGGGGAATAACCGATATTCTGTCCTAGGGTATAGGATTCAAGGTTTCTCTTGTATCTTTTACCACTTCACAGCAGACCACTTTGCTTGTCGAAGTCACTTTCACTTCCAAACATAGGTTAGTAAAAATAAATATAGCAATCTGATTCTATAAGCAATATGCCTTTCTCAGCCAAGAGCATTTTAATTTGCAGACTAAATGAATTCAAGTACTTACCCCTTGGTCCTTTGAAAAATTGTCTTTCAGCTTCGCTAAAAGAGGTACTTGTGTCGATGGCAAACTCTGTCACAAATTCTTCAAGGGTTCGGGTTGTCCAGAAATCAATAGCTCGTGATATCGCGTTGTTCACTCTTTTCAATATGTTAATTCTTGCCGGGGTCCAATCAGGAAACTGATCTTCCTTGAAGTTGGTCTTTCTTTCTGTCAACCTTGATAACCACTGGTGCAATTCTATGTGGATACTACCAAAGAAAATTTCATAGTGAAAACGTACCTTTGCAAAAAGTCGTCTGAGCTACAACGAGGATCCTTATTTTCTTATTCAACAAATTTCTGATAGGTAGCTTCAATCTAGTCATCGATTTATTTTACTGAGGGCCTCCAAAACGTAGCCCTTCAGGTATGACATAGATCCCTCTTAAAGAAGATATTGAGTTCAAATGGCAACGGAACCGATTTGTTAGGCTATGGGCAGACCCGGGTTTTATACTATTATCTTCACACCAACAAAAAGACCCACAGTGTTGGCCCTTTCGGTAACAACTTGCGAACATGTTGCAGTCTCACCCGAAATAGCTATGGGGTGCCGCAGAATCAGGTTTCTGCAAGCAGAAAAGGGATATTACTGTACCTTTAGCCTTAACAACAAATATTTATACAAAATAGAGCTTAGACATTCACTTAAATAGCTTCGCAGTTAGATAAAAGACGTTTCTTGCTTAACCCTTAACTGAGAATTCACGGCGAAGTTAATATTTAACAGTTATCTTACTTTAGCATTCACCTACTTATCAAAATCATAAAAACATAACAGAAGCAACACAAAAGAACCACCACAACACAAGATATAACGTGGTTCACCCCCAGTGTAGGGGCTACATCCACAGAACTGTGTTTATATTCAACTCTTTACAAAAATCACAGTTCTGATCTGCGCACTCAGCTGCAGATCCTCTTAATCACCCAAAACTATGCACTTAGCTGCAGAACCTTTCTTACAAAAACCCTCTGCGCACTCAGCTGCAGAGGTCGTACACGTACACAGCTGGGACTTGACCTTAAAACCCAAAATAGCTCTTAGCTTCGCATCACATG
This sequence comes from Pseudotsuga menziesii, assembly GCA_001517045.1. Taxonomy (NCBI): domain Eukaryota; kingdom Viridiplantae; phylum Streptophyta; class Pinopsida; order Pinales; family Pinaceae; genus Pseudotsuga; species Pseudotsuga menziesii. Next base: position 146,821 of record LPNX010161372.1, on the reverse strand, counting down.
ATCCTCATCTCATTAGATAATCTTGAGATTATACATGAGTGCTTATTTATACAAGTGCACTATTACAAAATCATGGGATTATACCCGAAAATTATGGACAATTACCAAAAGAGGGCTTTGACTCAACCCCGACACCCCTAAGACTACTTTGACACACAACTCCGCTTTGCTAAAAAACTGCGGAGTTACCACTTTTGAGGACCGTTAGGTCCGCGCCCCAACAGGAACTATTTACATTAAAACCTTTCCAAAATAATTAAACATCAAATAATTTCCATTTACCTTTGTGCATTGAAGGTGATGGTAAACTATAATCCTTGTCTTCCATTCTTAGGCATATAAATCTTACATGTACCTATGTTCAATAAGATTGAGTATTTTCTAATGAATTTATATAAATCATAGTATTTATGTTAGGATACTTTACCATTCATATGAAAAGTTTGTTAATAATAAAAAATCCCCAAATTTTTGATGAGAGGCCTCACTACTTTGGGATGTGTAA
>LPNX010161372.1:118816-141316 GCA_001517045.1 Pseudotsuga menziesii | reverse complement strand
ATCACTTGATTACTTGATCCTTTGCAATGACACTTCAATCTTTTTGATCCTTTGTAGCATCACTTCGATCTTCTTGATCCTTTGTAGCAGTACTTCAATCTTCTTGATCCTTTGCATCAGCACTTCTATCTTCTTGATCCTTTGCAACAATAATTCGATATTCTTGATCCTTTGCAACATCACTTCAATCTTCTCGATCCTTTGCAGCAACAATTTTATCGTCTTGATCCTTTGCAGCAACACTTTTATCGTCTTGATCCTTTGCAGCAACACTTTGATCTTCTCAATCCTTTGCAACAACACTTCGATCTTTTAGATAAAATACTTTGATATTATTGATCCTTTTCTGCAAGACTTTGATCTTCTTGATCCTTTTCCACAACACTACTTGCAGTCCACTTGATCTCTTTGTGGGATGATCAATACCTATCACTTTAGGACACAAGTCCAAGGATGATGCAATCCTCATCATCCTACTACCCCTTAATGAGGAGGTTCTATAGTATTGACCAACTAGATCATCCGTAAATGAATGCAGGACCACGTGAATGTAGGACCTATCATCCATAAGGAATCAACGTAGACCATCATTAACTTGTTAAAGCTAGGACCACTCCAAGTGAGTGTTATACTATGAAATCTACATATGAATGTAGGAATCTCTGGTTTTGCAGATCTTGTCTGCATATGAATGCAGGACCTAAAGTCTATAAGGACTCAACATAGAGCATCCTCAATGTTAAATATAGGACCAATCGAAAGTGAGTGTTATTCTATGACATCTACATATGAATGTAGCCACACTCTCCATGTGAGAGTAGCTTTTTCTACTGCAGATCTCATTCACACGTGAATGCAGGACCTGTCATCCGTAAGGACTCAAAGTAGAGAATCCTTAGAATTAAAGCTAGGACCACTCACAAGCGAGTGTTATTCTATGGAATCCACATATAAATGTAGGTACACTCTCCATGTGATAGTAACATCTACTACTGCATATCTCATCCGCATGTGAATGCAGGACCTGGCGTCTGTAAGGAATCAATGTAGAGCATCCTCAATGTTAAATATAGGACCACTCGCAAGTGGGTTTTATTATATGAAATCTACATATGAATGTAGGTACACTCTCCATGCAATAGTAATGTCTGCTACTATAGATATCATCCGCATGTGAATGCAGGACCCGTCATCCATAAGGACTTAACATAGAGAATCCACAGTGTTAAAGCTAGGACCACACACAAGCGAGTGTTATTATAAAACCATATACATATGAATGTAGTTACACTATCCATGTGAGAGTAACATCTACATGACCATCCTTATCTAGTAAGGACCACTCTTAGGAGTAGAGTGTTATTGTCTGCAAGACCATCCTCAAGAGAGGATACTATCGTCCACAAGTGAATGCTAGAACTTGTTCGCATCTGCAGGTGCACTTGGCCTCTTTCATACTGGAGCACCACTGCCATCCCATTATCAATGAAAATATCATCATCACTCCCCCTTTCTAGGGAGGATACATATAATAAACTTGCTCCCCCTTTTTTCGAGGAGGGTTCATATCTTTGACCTGTTCTTCCTTTTCGAGGAGAGTCCATATCTTTGACTTGTTCCTCCTTTCCGAAGAGAGTCCATATCTTCGACTTGTTCTTCCTTTCCAAGGAGAGTCCATATCTTTGACCTGTTCCTCTTTTCCAAAGAGAGTCCATGTCTTCAACCTGTTCTTCCTTTTTGAGGAAAGTCCATATCTTCTAACCGTTCCTCCTTTCTGAAGAAAATCCATATCTTCGACCTATTCCTCTTTTTCGAGGAGACTCCATATCTTTGACTTGTTCCTCCTTTCTGAAGAGGGTCCATATATTTATGATTCCTACTTGCAAGGAGAGTTTGTATCATTATAATCATTGTTCCTTCCTACGAGAAAAGTATTCAGTATCATCATCACTGTTCCTCCTTGTAAGGAAAGATCTATATCATCATCATTATTCCTCCTTACGAGGAAGGATCTATATCATCATCACTGTTCCTCCTTGGGAGGAAAGTATTTTTGAAATACACCAAGCTTATCCTGGAAGCTTGGTCAACACATCAACAACTTGCTCATCGGTATTCACATACTAGAGTTTTATAGTTCCCTTCTGTACCATATCACTTATGTAAAAATATCGTATTTCTATGTGCTTTGATTTATCATGGAACACATGATTCTCTGTCATATTTATACAACTTTGGTTGTCACATAGAATCATTGTTGTATCCAACTCCATGTCAAATAGACCTGACATTGTTGGTCACTCTATATACTCATTAATTCTCGTAACAAATAGAGTGCTCAATATAAATTGTCAACCTAGGGAATTATTTTTATTTCAAATGTAATTAGCAAAATATATGAATAAAAATTTTCAGTAGCTTATGAATAAAATGCAAATCATTCAATCCTAATCACTAGTCAATCAACTCAACATCCTATAGAAAACCAAATTAAGTCATTATTCTAGGAACTGTAAAGGACTTCTGATTCCTACAATATCAATCATGCGGATTATAATCTAAGAATAAATCAACCTAGAATTACTTTTGCATAAATTTAAATCCTATTTTACAAAATCAGAACAATCACAAACCATCAATCAAAACAACCAATTCATAAAATCAATGATCTAATTCATCAAACTCTAAGAAAGATGAATGACACACTAAATAGGGTCTGAGCATTCATGTAACAATTAATATTAATTAGCACACTTTTTCATAAGGGAAAATATTATCCTACACCATCGATTGTCACACCACACTATCACAACAAATCAAAGGAAAACATAATAATGCAATTAGTTAATGAATGTTGTTGTAGATGTCTATGAATGCATCACACTGAAATTCTGTACTAAACTGAAATAACTTAAACTAAAAACATCTACCACTACTAGCAAATCTGTAAGAAGGTGGGCCCTGGCCTTTGAACATAGATGCTGTGGAAGGATTAAAAAATCTACAACAAAACAATATTGAGAATTGCAAATACTTTTATTAAAAATGATCCAAGTCCAGTTACAGTCTCCTCTCGTATATATCTATCAAAATTCCAACCCTCGACTCCAATTGCCTATCCATAATTATACAAAAAATGAAATAGTTCAGTTACATCAATATCGGGCAGCCATGAAGATCTATGATATTCAGGCTACCGAATTAAACAAGAACTGTTACATCTAGTATTACATTACATAAGATCAGTTCGAAACCATGAATGATATTTTAAATTCAAACTGGTCTTAGGTTGAGCCACGTTGTAGCTAACAAGGAAAGATACTCGAGAAGTTTTAGCTAGATGTTTGGAAAGACATCCAATATTCTCTACAAAAAAATCTTAGACTGGATCATCAAATGACAACTGACTCCAGGCGCTATCCATATCCAAATGTAGCGAGCTGTTACACTTGGGAAACCTGGAGATTCTAAACCTTTCTTATGAACCAATGAAAAATTAACGTAGATGAAAGATAAAATTCATAATTATGAATAAAATAAAGCATTAATGAAATAAGTAATAATCATTTATACCTTAGGAGTTCATGCTTTTTTTCTTGTAATAGTTGTAACTTGGGAGACAAAAAAAAGAAAAAGGGATAAATAGAGTAAGGCAAAAAGCATAATTTCAGCACCCAACATCTCCCCCCAGCTATCTAATTGCATGTCATCATGCAACAACTCCAACTAGTCTGAATCTGAGTCAGACTCTATACTTTTCCTGTGAAAGTTGGTAAGGTTGAAGGAAGATTCTGGTCTTTCCCCTTCCTGCAAAAATCCATTTCTTGTGATCATATTATCCCAACAATCCCTTTCTTCTTTCTTTGTCATCCTGTAAGTACTCTTACAATTCATGTCTGGCCACTAGATAAGAGGAAATCTGAATTTCAAACCTATCCATCTTGGACCGCATGTTTCCATACACTTGAAATAACCTGGAAGTATGGAAAAAGCATAATTAAAATTTTCAAATAAATATGGGTCCTTTTCACTGAAATATATGGGAGAAACCTCCCATCGACGAATGTTCCCCTTCAGGGCACAGTCCTCCTGCCAAGAAATCAAACTGGCACAAGTAGAGATGACTTTCTGTTGGAATGTAGCCAACTGAATGACCTTCTCAACGAATGAAAGATGTTTCTTATGTATGGAAATCAGAGGTATAGGAGCCTGAGATTCACCCTGGATACATAAAGTGGAGTTGTCCTCATTCCTATGAATGGTTTTGAGAGGCATCCCACCTATTCATATGATTAGTGAAAAAAGACGTAAATGATCGCATATGAATATCCCCAATATGGGGAGCTTGATTGGACTAAGAGTCCATCAACATTCCATCTCATGCAAATATAATTCACATAGTAGATTTTGCTCAGAAAAATCACTCCGAGTGAAAGTCTCCAGGAACTGAGAAGGTGTTACAATTCTCCAAGATCTTCCTTCTTTTAAAGCCTTTATTTTGAACATAGTCATCTGTTCAAAATGACACATAGGATAGGAAGGAGATGGATCTCTACAACTCAATAAATACTAAGTTAAGGTAAACATTTATTCCTTATATTTCTCCATAGACTTGAATTTCTTTAACTCTTTCATTCCCCCCTACAGTTTCTCCCAAAACATTTTCTAGAAGAAAATATCTTAGGCCCATTTTTCTCTTAGTTCCTGAATAGTCTTTTTATGCTCACCTAGAGAAATTATTCCTTTATCATATTGATTCGCATGATACTTCCAATTATTCACCTCAAGCTTTAATAATGACAATTATTTTTCCAATTCTTGCTTGTGTTTATCTATGACTGATTTTAATGACCCTGTAGCTTCCTTTTGTACTACTGGTTCTAGTGTTTCAACAATTTCTTTCAGTGTTGCTACTTCTTTAGTTTCAATGGCTGCTCCTGCTTCAGTTTGAATAACTGGTTCATACGTTTCAGTAGCTTTAGTTTGAGTTGTAACTTCAACAACTAGTTTTAAGAATGTTGGTTCTTGTGTAACATCATTCAACTCATGTACGTATTCTTCAACAACTTCAGTATCAGTCATAGATTTAGCAACATACTTTGTTGTAAAGGAAAGTTTCCTATGGCTAGGGTTTAAGAGGCCATCAATGTATTGGGGTTGAAAGGTGTATAAAAATAGTTCTGCAAGTATATATAAGCAAAGTAAGAGGTTGGAATGGTTCATACCTTAGCCAAACGAAGGTTGATCCAAGCAGCCCTTCAATCCTCTTCTTTCTCCTCTTGCTCCTCTCGATCCAAGAGACCTGCAAAATGAATTTTACCTTCCTCAAACCAATATGACCACATATAAAGCAATGATAATCAAATAAACATGAAATAATAATCTGATTAACATCATAATGTGATCATAAAATGAGATTCAATCACACATTGAACAATGATTTGGGAAGAAGAAGAACATCACATCTTTATTAATCTTGAAAACAAGTACAAGTAGACCTTCTCTTCAAGTTCGGCACCTCACAAAACCTCGATCCGGTTCTGCTGCTTCTCTTCTCCAAGGAACTTAGCCTCCAAGCTCTGCAACAGAAGGGAATGATCACTAGGGCAAAGGTGTGGGAAAGAGAGTCCCAATTCCTCCAACATGACAATGCAAAAGTTCAAGTCCTCTCTCATGGACCTCCCTACCTTTATATATATGATGGCGAAGAGATAGGGTCAAAGACAAAGTAGTTACAACGGAAGGAGTTAGTTGCATAACTAACCAAACTACCCAAATTTCGAAAAACGTATTTTTTTTGACATTTTTTGGAGGAATACGCGGCTTGCGAAGACATGAGTCACGTATGCAGTAGGTATACATGGGTTGCAATGCAAAAAGTCACATATTTAGGGCATACATGATTTTTATATATAGAAAGTCGCGTACCATACACGGGTTTCCTTAAGGCAACTCATGTATACATAAAACAATCTCATTTTTAGGGTACTTCTAGGCATTTTTAGACTTTGGTGTCTTCTAAATATTTTTATCTAACTTAGATACCTTTCCAACGGTGCAAATATAAGGTCAAAAGGATTTACGTAACTCAATATATGGGTCCTCCAATTTAGGTGTTTTTTCAATGACTTTCAGTGGCTTTCATGAAGTGTCGTCATGGAAGTGTCGACATGCGACGAAATCATGAGAAAGTGGTCACAAGAAGAGATGTGTCATTTTGAGCTATAACAGATGTTCCCTAATGTATGAGGTTAGATGGGAAGATGATAGCCAAAATACATTATAAAGGAAACAACTGAGTATGGTGAGAGTAGAGAATCCAAGATCGAAAAGATCGAACAAAGGTACCTAAAAGAGAGATAAATGTCAGACAAAAATAATATCTGGGACATACAAGTCCATATACAAAACATCACCATAAATATATAGGCAGATCCAACATATGTATAAATGATTAAACTATCATGGTCACTCAATATGCAAAAAGGTGCCATATCAAATCTAAAGGAGTCATGGCCACAAATGAACAAGGTGGATCCATGCCCAACAATCGATCATAGCCACAAAATACAAGGTGGATCTATGTATCAACAAAATTTCATATGAAGTGTGACAAGGTCTTGCACAACTTGGGAAATAACAAAAAATGATGATGCTACTGTAGGCCCAAGGTCTTCACTCCAAACCGCCCAAAAGGTATGAATCCTAACCAAGCAAATAAAGGATTTGAAGTTGAACATGGAGTAAACCATTTGATTACCGGTCAACAATGAGAACCATTAACAAATGCAAGGGAAACCACCACCATTAATGAAAATGGTCCCCAAGGTACATAGTACATTCTAACAAGTGTGAATACAAGGACTTGAAGTTGAACACTTGAAGAATCCATCGAGTAGGAGACATTAAGGTATTCCCACTACCCAATAGCGAGGGACATTGCCACTGATGACTGCAATCCCCAAGGTACTATTTCATAAAACTCTAAATCTCATTCCCAGTGCAAGACGTGTTGCAGTCAATAGGAAGAGATCCGTTGGAAGGAAGGCATTAAGGCATCCTTCATCATCCAACACGAGGTAAGCCAAAGACTAATTGGATCTGGAATTGGTATAGAATTTCATGACAAGGACCGCCGAAGACATGATGTAATGAACTGATACCAGGGAATGGACGACACAAAAGGTCAAGGCAACTGCAGAATGACCAAAAAAGTTTTAATCCTTGAACAGTGAGCATGACAAAAAAAGTGACAGAGGAAGCTTTTGACACGAAATAACCAACGACACAAATCTGCAATGTAGGAGACATTGACAAATTCGCCATATAATTGGAAAAGAAACCAACCGGAGGAGTAAGAAACTTTGAATCGGGATAAGGTCAAAATACTAGGATGCAACTGTTGATAGAATCATCATTGGTGCTTTGTTCAAGGAAGCAATACTTGCTACCATGATGTAAAATACATGTGAATGAACTTCCTTTCCCCTCTTTCTTGTAAAGGTTTAACGAGTCCAAGAAAGCAAACTCGGGACCTTCTTCATTTTTGGCATGCTCAAAGAAGAGACAAAAGAATGCTTGATAAAGCACTGATTCGTGGATTTTACGAGCCCGAACTAGTACATGCTCGACAGTGTTTTCATTGTTTAGAGAGTCTGAAAACTCCAAAGAAGACTCCAGGGGGAAACTTTTTTGTCCAATTTAGTTTCTTGAGGCTGGAAAAGTATAAAACAAACCACAAAATAACTCTCTTATCTTCCGAAGAAGTAAGGCACACCTTTTTCTTACTTAGTCAAGGTGGTTCGAAAAAGGTTAAATTACCACCTACCCAACGCTCTTTCAAAAGCAACCTATATCCTGAGTTTTACGAGTTTGAAGGGAGGCAAGATCACTCAGAAAGATCCATTTGATTACGAGAAATGGGGCTTACAACAATAAACCTGATGCTTTATACTTTAGGGTTTAACGAGCATGAAAAAGACATAAGTTATTATTTAGGGTTTAACGAGCATGAAAAAGACATAAATGACACTCTAAATCTTTTTCATGTTTAGATCCAAAGCACGAAAAAGAGAAAACTAAGCTCATACCAAGGGGTTCCTTTTCTGTAAGTTTAGTCCCTCAGGTTTGGAAAAGTGATAAAGCTATTCATGAGAATACTCTTCTCAATTCTGAAGAAAATAGAGTGTTCCTTTCTCGTATTATTCCACATGGTTGAAGAAAGTTATAACCTACCACCAATGTGGATTCCCATTCACATATTCTTAACGAGCCTGAATGGACAAGTTTACTCGGTAGTCAAGTCTATTTTTAGGAGTCAGACCTGGGCCTAAAGAAACTCAATATCTTTCCCCTAAAGTTTTAATGAGTTCAAAAAAGTCAACTCATGGCCTCCTTACATTTTTTAATGAGCTCGAAGGAGAGCAGAAAGAATGCTCTAAATGCGAGGCGACGAGTGTCATAGGCAGGTGAAACTAGTTCCAAGTGCAAGGAACAAGCCTATGCATAATGCAAGGAAAGTGAGCAAGATAAGTACACTGAAGGAACGTCTCCTCAAGGTAAAGGGTGTCAAGTTGCAAAGGAAAAATGATACAAGGGTTAGCGACGATGAGAACAAAGATGAGGGCTTATACAACAAGCTAAAAGCATGGAATCCGGCATCAAGCTCATAAGCGCGAGTAGGGAACATGAAAATGTAGTTACAACTTGAACAACAAGACAAGGCCAGTAAACAATTGTGAATCCAACTAAGAATCCTGTCTCCAAGAAACAACAACATCCGGATCATATTCAAAAGAAAAGTTCTGATGCAGGTCACTTTGGCAGAAACACATGTGACTTTGCTATCTTCTACAAAAGGGAAAGTCAAGGCAGAATCGACTGAAGAAGATTCTATAGCACCAAATATCAAGGGATTATAATTAGTAAGATCAATCTCATAAGGAAAGCAAATATCATCAGCAGAGATAGAGTCTGCAAGAACAAACTCAATATCACAGTAGCTGAAAAATTCAAAAGAAAAATCAAACTCATCAGGATCACTGACTTGCTGTTCGAAGGATGATTCAAGAGACTCAACAAGACCAACATAAGAAGAAAGGTCAAGATTACTAGGAAAATTAGGGTTAGACTTGGTCACAACTGAACCAACATCCAAAAGAAGGTCATATTGTATCAAAGACTCTAGGAAGACTTCATTCGAGATAGGACACATGTCTAAACTTTCAAATGGATTGACAGAGTGCAAAGAGAGCTCCACAGTCTGTATAGGATGACTCACTTGGTCAATTGCTAGGACCAAGTCCCAAGAAGGTAAGCATGAAAACAGAGGCAGTTTCTCAGTAGAAATTGAATGCAAAGGACATAAGGCCACATAGCTCACCTGTGGCATGGTAGTATCTATATAAACATTGGGAATCAATAAAGGAAATACCTGGTCTCTAGTTGGGTCAGAAGACAGATCAAGAAAATGCAACTGATCGATAGTGACAATTTCTTCGCCATGATTAAAGTACATCACACGAAATAATGTTGACACCATAGCTTGCATGGCATAGACATAATCACGTCCAAGGAGCATATTGAAGTCCAAGGGGTCTTCTATCACCATGAAGTCAACTAAGATGGTCTTCCCACCCAAAGTAACAGGTGTTTAAGAAATAATTCCCAACGCTATACAAGTTCTTCTATCAAACGCCAATAACTGACTAGCAGTCAAATCAAGGATGGGAGATCCCATGCCTCGCCAAGCACGAGCAAGAAAAATACTAACTGAGGCTCCTTCATCAACAATACAAAGAGCAATCATATATGGTTCAAATTTGACCTTTATCTGGAAAGGTGCATCAGAAGGAAGGCGTGGCTCAACTAGGCTAACCCAATCAAAGGAAGCAATGCGATAGCTTAGTGGGGGTTGATCTGAAGCGAGTTCAGTGCTCCCTTGTTCAATAAGTTCTGAACTGGAAATGAATAAAATGTGACTAGAAAACACTTCACTCTCCAAAGGAAGAGTGGGATTGATCGATACTGAAATCGACTCAACTGATTCGTGAAATTCACTCTTTGAAGGGAGAGTGGGATTGACCAAATATGACATTGGTTCAATCACATTAGGATCACTCTCCGAAAGAAGAGTGGGATCAACCAAAGCTGAGATTGGTTCGACCACTTGATCAAACAAAGGTTGAGTAGGTTGTTGAGACACTATAGGTTGTTCAGCAGAAGGAAAATCTTGAGTCTCGGACCACACTTTTCATACCTCTGCGATAGCAGGGCACTGGTGAGTAAGATGATCTCCCTCGCATATCTTACAAGGAAACTTAAGTTTTCACTTCAAACAACCAATTTTCTCAATGGTTTCAATATGAATAGTAGTGGCTGACTATTTTCTCTCAACATGACCGACAGAGGCTGAGATTTTTCCCCCAGCATGACCACCAGAGGCTGGGTGACTGGGTCCAACCTGACTAAGAGAGGTTGGTTGTTGAAAAACTTCAGAATGTTCAAAAACGGGATGACCATGAAACCAAACTCTTTGCACCTCCACGATAGAATGACATTTATAAGTAAGGTGGTCTCCCTCACAATACTTACAAGGAAACTTGGGCTTGTGTTTTGAACGGTTATTCTTTTCAACAGTGTCAATATGACTCGTAGTGGTTGACGGATTGTCTTCAGCATGAACCACAGAGGCTGAGAGACTGCCCCCAGTATGACTTGCAGAGGCTGAGAGACTAGGTCCAACATGACCTGCAGAGGTTGAACGGGAACCACCATCATGAACAACAGAGGATGAATGGTTAGGATAAACATGCTTTGCAGCAGTTGAGTGTGTGCCCCCAGCATGAACTTCAGAGGCCGGGTGGATGGATCCAAAATTAATTGTAGAGGTTGGATAGGGAGGTTCATTTTTAACATCAAAGGTTGAACAAGTTCCCTTAGCATGAACTACAGAGGCTGAGTGTCTGGATCCGACATGACTTGGAAAGGTTGGAAGGATCCCACCAGCATGATCAACAGAGGCTCAATGGTGAAGATCAACTTGACTTGCAGAGGTTGAGTGCTTAGATCCAACATGAACTGCAGAGGTTGGATAGGTGCCCCCAGCATGAACTCCAGAGGCTAGGTGGTGAGGTTCAACTTGACTTGCAGAGGTTGAATGGGTTCCCCCTTTCTTATGTGCCTTCTTCCTATTCCTTCATATTTTACTACTTTTAAACTATCGGTTACTAGTATCAGTACTTTCACTGCATGAGGGAGAAGGAGTAGGAGAATCAACTACAGGTGAAGGGGAAGCAGTGTTTTGATGCCCTTGATATAAGGAGATTACTTGTGAAGCATCAGGAGCATTCAAGACAGTTGGAGTGGAAAACAACCACACCGGTAGCCCTAGGGTGAATCCAGGTAGATTCAAGGTGGCCATCAAAGGAACACCATCATTCCCTGTGAGAGGAATAGAACAAGGAGTTCCCAGCATGGGGATCTCTTGGTTGGTGTCCAAAGGGGTGTTAGCCATAGTTTCAAACAAGGAGACAAAGTTTGAGGTCGATAGAAAACCAAAAGTACAAAGCATACACCTGAAGGAAAACTAAGTATAGACAAACCACACAACACTCACTAAAATATTCCTAAAGCCAAACAGACAAATAGGTATAAGATATGCTTTCCAGAATAAAGATAATAGACAGTTAGCTGGAGCCCCTGTAGATGTTCTTAGGCACAAGTGGAGGAATCACCCATCGCCCTCCCACACCTTCTACCGGGGTTACCTTCTAAGCCCATCCAAGGTCAACCAGAAATAGCCTTCCGGTGTACTTGTGTATGAACCCTATATGTCAAAGAGACTAAAGACTACCTCAACTATATTAACAGTCTGGGGGAAAAGTCGTAAGCCTGGTTCATATGCATGGGCAGGGTATCAAATACTGAAACCCTGTCTAAGACAAAATCCCCAGATGCACAAAAACCTTGGTCTATGCTTTGACAAGGAATCAGAGGGTTATCTCCTCAGTCCAAGCCTCCACGTGGCCTCATGCTTAACTCCCATTTGAGAGGAGCTTCCCAGATACAATCAACATAGAAATGGGTTTACCTATTGATTGGCCAACTACGTCTTAATTTAAACACTTGTGAGGAGTTTAAACTCCCTATCCCACAAGTCTATCCTGAGCTAGTTGGTGTATGACCCTATAAAATAAAACTTACTAATAATTTTTTAAATTATATCGTTTATTTTAAGGGTTGTTTTTAGTCAGAGGGTAAATGGCGTGAAAATTATGTGGTGTTTTGACTCAAAGTTGAAACAAAATGACCAAGTAAAGAGAAATGAAATGCAAAAAGCAAAAACTATTCTCTTTGTTTTTTCAAATAGAAACTTGAAAGCCACAAAAGAACAATTTCTTTTTATTTTTTTTAAAAACAATGATATGCCATGCAATCTAGACTAAAAACCTAATCTACATGCATATAAAGTAGACATGTGTTTTTTTATTTTTCTTTTATAAATGCAAAATAAAAATAGCCTATCAACTAATGCAAGCAAGTAATGTAAGCAAAGCAAATAGACAACTACTGTACACCCCACAAATAAACCCTAGGTTTCCCTAAAGTTGGATATAACCTCTCTTGAAAGGAAGTCTCACAAAGGTAAACAAGCCAACAACTTTGGAATGAAGAGACCGAGCAATAAGACTAACATAAACAAAGGTCAAGAAGTCCCAAGAATAAATCTAAACCTGTAAACAAAGGCTTCTCAATACCTTGTTCAACAAGGTCAAGCCAAAGCAAAAGGTGTAGGGGAAGGCAGCAAAAAATAAGCTCAAATACTTGAAAGAGACTTACAAGATAGAAAAAGAGCACCTAAAAGAGATAATACAACCTCTCAGGAGTCATGCACATGCAGAGGATCCTTGAAGACCCTACAAACATCCCTCAAATCACCCAAAAACCCTAAAAAAATATGAAATAACACAAATTCAGGTGCATACGCGGGTTGCCTTAAGGAAGGTTGCGTATGAAACGTGGATTGCAGATATTGCAATTCATGTATAAAACATAGAAATGCGACCATTTACCCTAAAAGTTGCCAATGGATGAGACAAATCACAAAAAGGGTCAAAAACTAACCTAGGAAGGCAGGAAAGGTGTTCCAACAGACTCAAAAGGTGTTCCTAACTTGTAAGAAGGACCTAAAACCTTACAAAAGGATGAAATAAATACATAGAAACCCCAAACAGACAAGGCTCTCCCATGCGGAGTCTCTATTTCTATGGTAAAGGAAATTTTCCTATGGCTAGGGTTTAAGAGGCCATCAACGTACTGGGGTTGAAAGGTGGATGAAAATAGTTCTGCAAGTATATATAAGCAAAGTCATAGGTTGGAATGGTTCATAACTTAGCCAAACTAAGGTTGATCCAAGCAACCCTTGAATCCTCTTCTTACTCCTCTTGCTCCTCTAGCTCCAAGAGATCTGCAAAATGAATTATACCTTCCTCAAACCAATATGACCAAATATAAAGCAATGATAATCAAATAAACATGAAATAATAATCTAATTAACATCATAATATGATCATAAACTGAGATTCAATCACACATTGAACAATGATTTGGGAAGAAGAAGAACATCACATATTTATTAATCTTGAAAACAAGTACAAGTATACCTTCTCTTCAAGTTCGACACCTCATCAAACCTTGATCTGGTTCTGCTACTTCTCTTCAAGGAACTCATCCTCCAAGCTCTGCAACATAAGGGGATGATCACTAGGGAAAAGGTGTGGGCAAAGAGAGTCCCAATTCCTCCAGCATGACAATGAAAAAATTCAAGTCCTCTCTCATGGACCTCCCTACCTGTATTTATATACTGGTGAAGAGATAGGGTCGAAGACAAAGTAGTTACAACTAAAGGAGTCAGTTGCATAACTAACCAAACTACCCAAATTTCGAAAAAAAGTAATTTTTTTGACATTTTTAGGAGGAATACGTGGCTTGCAGAGACATCAGTCAGGTCTACAGTAGGTATACATGGGTTGCAATGAAAAAAGTCACTTATTTAGGGCACACACGAGTATTATATATAGCAAGTCGAGTACCATATGTGGGTTTCCTTAAGGCAACTCGCATATACATAAAAGAATTCTCATTTTTAGGATACTTATGGGAATTTTCAGACTTTGATGTCATCTAGAACGTTTTAGCTAACTCATATACCTTTCTAATGGTGAAAAGATCAAGTCAAATAGAGTTACGAAATTCAACTTTATGTGTCCTCCAAGTTAGGTGTTTTTTCAGTGACTTTCAGTGACTTTAATGAAGTGTCGTCATGGAAGTGTCGACATGCGACGGAATCATGAGAAAGTGGTCATAGGAAGAGATGTCTAATTTTGAGCTATAACATACTTTGAGTATGTTGGTTATTTTGTTTCAACAACCTGCTCTATTTTCATCCTCTCGGGTTGCCAGTGTGTTTCCTTGACTATTAATGTATCACATGATTGTTGTGCTTGATCCAAAAACATATTAATGTCCTCAGAACTACTTCCCAAAGGAAGCAATTCAGTACTCCCTAAATGTTGAAGCTGCTCTACCTCATATTCTTGTAATTCCAGATCATGAATCATATCCACTTCCACCCTTTTTTTTCTCTCTTGATTCCTCATTTGGCGTCTCATCTCTTCCTCGGCCTAAATGTGCCGATTTCTAGGCTGCTATTTTTGTCTTCTCAACCTTGTATCTAGACAAATTGAATAACTCCCCACATTTAGGACATAAAGGTTCCTCATTCTCTGAAATGGAATGTGGATTTCCCAACTAGTTAGGAACTTCTGATAACATTTCTAAGCCTCATGTAACATGCTTTTTCTCAGCTTCCTTCCATATCTGTAACTCCTCTCTAAGTTCCTTCACATATTCTTTCAACAACTCATTTGCATACAAAAGATTCTCCAACTGGGGTTGGCCTTCAACAGGTTCTTGTGGATCGGTGGCTTCCATAGGTCCATTTGCCCCTAGTTCTTGTGTTTTAGGGGGTGACCTAGGTCTTAAAATAGGGATTTCAATATTTTCCACCTCTTCTTCCCAAGCAGCTCTGGTCCTTCTTCTTTTTATAATACTAGATGATTGTCCTTTGATCATTTATCTTTTCTTATTTTCATATGGCATAAGAATGGTAGAGGCTTCTCTTGTTTCTATTAAGGGATCATATTCCTCAATTATAGTTCCTCTTATTTTAGAGGAGGATTCAATATCAACAACTTGAGGGTTTACCTCTTGAAAATCCCCTGTATCTGCAACTTTGTCCTCTTCTACTGCCGCATTCACAGCTTCAGCTTTTGATGTCACTGCTTCTGCAACTGTTCCAACTTATGTTTCTTTTGTTGTTTCTGCAATTGTTAATGGCACAACTCCTTCTATTATCACCATTGCTCCAACCATTTCCTCTATAGGGTTTGCTGCTACTGTTTTCACAACTTCCCCTATTACCACCATTGATCCAACCATTTCCTCTATGGGGTTTGTTGGTGCTGTTGTATCTCCCCTTGAATATTCTTCCTGTTCATATTCACCTTCTTCCAAATCTTCACCCCTCCCACTAGCTGAATCTGAGGAGCTCCGTTTGACCTCTATTTCTCCAATATGTCCTACTGCAGGTACCTGATGCACCCCAACTCCAACAAGCAATTATTCCCATGTTAGGTTATGTCGTGCCAAAGATCTTTGCACCAACAATTTAATTACCCCATGGTTTTTTATAGAAGACAATCGGTTCCTAGATTTCTTACATAGTGTTCCATATTTTGTAGAGTGCGTAAAATATAAAATGGCATGTTTAACAGTCTACCATGGAATAAATGGGAAAGTAGGACAAAATCATAAATATAGACAACTCTATATCTTCCTTCGCATGTAATGTAATGTTTTAGGAATATAGCGAGCTGGTCCTAGGGTCTTGGTAATGTCTCAAGTGCTATTCCTCTATACATTGGTTGCACATGCTCCCTTGCTGCTAGAAATCATTCAACTACTGTCAAATTATGTATTTTTCAGGAAAACCATCGATTCCCAATCCTGGGAAGTCCCATGAATTCTAATAAATTACTTTCTGATACATCTATTTTGAATCCTCTAATTTATGAATGTTAATCAGTCAAGTTCATAGTGAACTAGAATGTCGTTTCTTCATGAAAACCATTCAGTCTTTCGAAATATTCAATCCATCGAGCTTCTTGAAAGATGGAAAAGAATTCCCTATTTGTATTAATATTTTTAAAATTTGGTGGAGTTAAGAAAATGTGTCTTAACGGATTGTCGTATAGGTTTGAATAGGACGACGATCGTTAACAAGTGCAGGTGGGATATTTGAAGAGAATTGATTTTCTACGGGAGACTGACATGGATTAAAAAGGTAGAATATAATCATTACTACTATATTAGTTCACACTTGATCATACTTATAATTAGAACTCGTACCTGATCATCACCACCCAACCATCAATTTCCTGATATCGTTGCCTTTGATGCCGAATAATCAAGAGGAATATAATTACACATGTGCAATTGCAAAACAAACCGATCGTCATACATTAAATAGGTTGAGCACATCCGTGTTAGCATTAATTTCCTGGACGCATGGAGTGATTTCAGCGGAGTGGTGGATTGTTGGTAGGATCTCATCATGAATAAAATCTATATAGTTGAAAATCCACTAAAGATGTGGCAGAATTTTAGTGAGAGTTTTAGCAATAATATGGGCGGAGTCATAACGAAAATGGCAGAAAAATGGCGGAGTTGCAGCATAAAAATGACCAAATTAGTGAAAAACATATCAGAGTTGGAGCGCAAAAATGGTTAATTTTAATGGAAAAATTAGCGGAGCTGCAGTGGAAAATGGCCAATTTTAGTGGAAAAAGTAGTAGAGTTGCAGTGGAAAATGACCAATTTTAGTGGAAAAAGTAGCAGAGTTGCAACGAAAAATGACCAATTTTAGTGGAAAAAGTAGCAAATTTGCAGCGAAAAATGGCCAATTTTAGTGGAAAAGGTAGCGGAGTTGCAACGATAAATGGCCAATTTTAGTGGAAAAAGTAACAAAGTTGCAGCGAAAAATGGCCAAATCTGGTGAAAAAAATAGCGGAGTTGCAACGAAAATTGGTAAAAATAATGGAGTTGCAACAAAATTACATTAGATAAAAAATAAGATGTTAATGGCGTCTCCGCCGAAGAATTTTTTATTGACAAATATTGATAAAAGCATGGGAAAATGACAAACTTTCCCACATAGGTCTGCAATCTTGTTCACTTTCATTTTAAGGAGTAATATCAATTGAGAAGGATCGTTCAAAATTCTGCAATCACTTGGCTCGTCGTGACTATTTATTTTGCATGAACCTTTGTGAAAAATTGCTATTATTCACAGTTCTCAAAAAACAACATACCAATCATAGCTTAAAAAAAGGGAAATCAAACGATTTATTTATATACAATTTCTGTGTGGAATTTGCAGAAGATTTTAGAAATTTTTAGAAACAGATGAAAAACCCTGCTCCTTTCCAATCGACAGTCTGGATCAGCTACAACTTGAGAGATAAACAAATTCTTTGATATAGGTTTATGATAAAGGCGTAATTGATGACCATTTGTAAATAGAGGTGTCTGATTTTCATCAATAGTGGTCAAACAAACGATTCCATTGTCAAATACCCTATCTATTCTATAGGGTCCCAGCCATCTTGTGCATAACTTGCCTTTAAAATCCATTTTGAACCATGAATCATACAACAAAGCCCAATCTCCTTAGAAAAATACCTTCTTCTTTATAAATCTATCATGCCATTTAGAGCTGTGCTGAATTAATGACATGTTGTGTACAACAACGGTGCACTTCTCATGTAGTTCATTTAGTTGATTCAATTGGTTCTTCTGGGCCTCCGTTCAGTCCAGGTTTGCCTCTATAGTTGTTCTCAATGTTTTGATTTCGAACTCAATAGGGAAAAAAACATTCTTTCCGTACACCAGTTCATATGGGGGAGAAACTTGTAGTGTTGCACCATGTAGTACGATAGGACCATAATGCTTCTTGAAGCCTTTCAACCCAATCCTTACGGTGACTCTTCACTGTTTTTGTAAGGACTGACTCGATTACCTTGTTCGTGCTTTCCACTTGGCCATTGGCTTGTGGATGATATGGAGAGGTCACCTGATGATGAATATGGTTACTCGATCATTGGATTTTACCAAATCCACAACTTCCACCCACTTAGTCATATAATCGTTGCAAACCAAGATATAAACCTCCTATCTTGATGGAGGGTTGATAGGTCCTTCAAAGTCTAGAGACCATCTATCAAAGGGTTCAACCACTAATTGTGGCTGAAGTGGCATTTCATCCAATTTGTTCGACTGACCCATTCTCTGGCGATTATCACAGGATTGAGCATACTTCTTCGCATCCTGAAACATAGTTGGCCAAAAATACCCCATCCTCAATGCTTTATGGTCGGTTATTTAATCAACAAAATCCCCCCCACAGGGCTTATCATGACAGACCTTCAAAATATTGTTGATCTCATCCTCCCTCACACAACTCCTAATTTCAAAATCAGGCCCTCTGTAGAAGAGGTGGCCTCCAATCCAATAGTATCTTGCACTTTATTGTATGATCCTTCTCTTTTCTCATTTGGATAAGTGCGTTGGAAGCCTACGTGCAGCCAAATAATTAGAAATATCATCGTACCATGGGTAATAAGTTGATACTATGAACAAATTTTCATCAGGAAAGGAGTCTTCGACTAGTGAATCGTCATCATTATTAGTCATTCGATAAAGGAAATCTGTAACCACATTCTCCTTCCCTGGTCTGTCAATAATGGTTATATCAAACTCTTGAAGTAACAACAACCACCTAGTCACTCTAGCATTAGTAATGGGTTTATTCATTAAATATCTAATAGACGAGTAGTCAATATGCACAAAAGTGGAATATAAAGTAATATAATGCCTAAATTTATTAATGGCATAAACAATGGAAAGGAACTCTTTTTTTGTTACCGTATAGTTCAATTCAGCAGGAGATATATTCTTACTAACATAGTAGATAGCATGCGGGCTGTGACCTTCCTACTGTCCCAAAAATACTCCAATGGTTGTATCTGAAGCATCAAAAGATATGTGAAAAGGCAGGGACCAATTAGGCCCTCTCAAGATAGGTGTTGTATATAACCTTTTCTTCAATTCTGCAAATGCTTCCTGGCATGCATATTTCCAAACAAATTGTGCATCTTTCATCAGTAAAGTAAATAAAGGGGATGCCAATTTGGAATTTTTTTCTATAAATCACCTATAATAGCCAACATTACCAAGAAAAATTTGTACCTCTTTTTGAGACCTGTGAGTAGGAATATTTGTAATTACCTTTCTCTTGTCCGAATCTACCTGGATTATTGCAATAGAGATAAAATGCCCCAGAACTATACCTTCGCTCATCATCATATGACACTTTTCAATGCTCAGGGATAGGTGGATCTGTTCATAGTGTTCTAGAACTTTTTCGAAGTTCCCTAGAGATTCATCAAAACTGTTACCATATGGAGTGAAATCACCCATAAAAACTTCCATGCAATCAATTACCATCTCAGAGAAAATCCCGATTACAACTCGCTGAAATGTAGCTGGCGCATACAAAACCCAAAAGGAAGCACCCTATATGAAAAGGTGTCCCAAGGACAAACAAAGGTGGTTTTTTCTTAGTCTTCAGGGCCAATCTGGATCTGGTTATATGCACTAAAACCATCTAGGAAAGAAAATAACATTTTTCTAGATAGGGTGTCTAAAACTGTATCAATAAAATGAAAATGGAAGTAGTATTTCTATGTTACTTTATTTAGTTCTATGTAATTTACATAGAATCGCCATTTCCCATTTTTCTTGGGTACCATCACTAATGGGGAAACCAACTCATTGTCTGAAATGGGATAAATAAAACCCGCCTCTAAAAGTTTCTGGATTTCTTCCTTCACAATGTTCCTTAAGTTCGGTTTCATTCTGCATTGAGGTTGGCATATGCGCTTTGAATAATTCTTGATATAAATATGGTGAGTACACAGTCCTGAGGGGATACCCCTCATGTCTGTATATTCCAAAGCAAAGGACCCCTTATACATTTTTAGCAGTGTAACAAGATGTTCCAATTCATTGGTTTTGAGATTAGGATTAATGTTCAATGTTTTCCCTGGTTCAATTTGTACTCGAACACTCTTTGCCGTTATCAATTACTAGGATTATTTCAGTGTTACTGACTAAGGTTTCTTCTGAATGTTATTCTTGTTCTTTTTATTTTAAGGTGTTGTTCAGGATCTGATATCCTTGTCTAGTGACATACATAGGATCTCTAATAAAATTTTAGATGATGTCATCTTCTATTTCTATTTTGAAAATAAAGGCTCTCCCAATTGTAAATAAGGGTTGAATATATTACTCTTCCTCCAAATCCATTCATAATGGAATTTCAGCATTTGAGATAGGTATGGATGGAGGATATAAGGTTAGGTTTTTGATAGCAATTCCATCAGAAATAGTCATGGAACCTGATCTACAACTAATGTATACATCTTCTGTAGCTAGCCATGGTCTTCCTAATAATAATGGGTTACCCCCCAGCTATGACTTGGGTTGTAAAACAACAAAGTTTGCAGGGTACTCCCATGAGTCAACATAAACTACTAGGTCATCCAGGATTCCTTCTATTTTGATAGTGGATTTGTCAGGCATTTCTAATATGGTTTGAGTAGGCTTGAGACCAACAAGTTGCAATTTCTTTACAGTATCAATGGTCATAATGTTTATTGAACCACCCAAATCAACCAAAACATTAGGGATATGAGCCTTCCCCATCACGAGTTCATACAACTTCCCAACTACATGCACTGTAGGAGGATCGTTAGGCTTCTTTCCTGGTTTTTTTACAACTATATCTCTAACGGTCTTGGCATAGATAGGTACATCGTGTAGGGCTTGTAATAGTGGAATATTCACATACAATTTTTTCAATTACCCTAAAAGATTGAAACTAGGTTGTTCCACTACCTTCTACAAGGCTAATTGTTAAGAATACGGTGGTTCTTTCAAAAACTGCGTAGGTCGAGTCTTCATACGTGTCTCTGCAAGTTCCTCATCTGATGTTTCATCATGTATTTCAATTGGTGTTTTAGATGGTGTTTCATCATCCTCAATAATGGGGATTGCTAAACTAAATGAGTTTATAAATCGTGGATTCATTCCTTCTTCGGTCATAGAGGATGGAACATCTTCAATGATGATTGGTTCCACTACCCTCCCCGATTGTAAATGTAAATCATTGTAAGAGAGAGGGGAAATGGAATAAGCTGACATACTAGAAATTTTGCATTGTTTCATTGCCTTATTATTAGGATTGGGTTTAGGTTGAGCAGGCGTTTGAGGATGGAGTGGTGCACCCATTGGTGTAGTATTATTGGATATTTGCAGCCGTGGCTGCTGATACTATGGATAGGGTGACTAATTATGGAGAAACTAGTTCCCCAGATAAGGGTTTCTCCATCCCGGAGACCAAGGGGCTTGTTGGTTTGGATGTGGTGCCCATGAAGTCCAAGGGGTCAAATATTGTATTAGAGGTTGTGAAGGTTGGTGCCAATGTGTATTAGGATATGAGTATTGTGGAGTAAATTTATTATTAACATTATTCCAGGAATTGAAAGGTGTAGGTTCATAGTTTATACCTGGAATCCAAGGTTGCCACAACTTATTCTATGAGGTGAAACATGCATACTCTGTGTCTATAGTAGATGATTGAAAGAACACTTTTGCCTTCAGAAGTGAAGGGAAATCCTTAATGTCATGTTCCAGTTCACACAAACCACATACCTCCACTTTCATCTGATCCCATGTTGCAACAGTTTCACCACCCAAAATCATAAACCATCGTAAGGAATTATCTTTCAAGGTGGGGGGAAATAATTTCAATTTTTTCTCACTAGCAGTATAGTCATAACTTTGATAGAGAATGTCGAATTTGAAGAGGAATTCATTTGTATCCTCTGTAGAATTCCCATGAAAGTGCGGTAATACTGAAGGTGAAATATTTTTCATAGGGGCCTGTCCAGTTTCTTTTTGAATAGGGAACTGAAGTGTGGAAATTATCTCCTCATGCTAAAGGTCGCCATTATCGTTATCATTTCCCCTACTACTTCTTCAAGATCATCATGGTGACATTTGTTATTCATTATTACCTCTTCTTTTCTATTTTCTTGCTTCTTATGATCTTCAAACACCTATTGAAACTGCAACCACTCTTCTTTAGTAACTTCCTCCCCATTGATTCGATAGACCTCCTCTAGTCCACCTGCCCCCACAGAACTTTTCCTATCCCTTGGAGTCCATTCCACAAGGCCACTAGGTGGTGTCGTAGCTCCTGCCGATCTCTCCATAGTTGACACTGATGTTTCCAGCCTAGGAGGAACAAGGATTCTT
>LPNX010161372.1:0-114093 GCA_001517045.1 Pseudotsuga menziesii | reverse complement strand
ATTCTAGCCTCATCTCCCTCTGAAACTAAAACCTCTATGCTCATGTAGGTGTCCAATCCATTTTCTTTAGAGAGATCATATACTTCTAGGCTTGGAAGTTGTAAAATTCACCAAGCTTATCATCAAGCTGATGTCATAGATCACTTTGAAAAGAGAACCTCAAATGAACATAGCAAAGGATTAGATCTTACCGATTTGAGGTGTCCATCCTGGTTCCGGAGCTGGCTGATCTAGGGTTTGTCACAGAAACCCTAATTTTCAAAACTTGGAATCTTTTAGATCTTATTGGATAAACAGATAGATCTCTTCAAATGGAGCTGTCCAATGTACTCCTTTTCTGAAAACAGTGAAGGGAAACTCCCGGAACAGGAAGCCCTAATTTTCTGATTTCTTCTGCAGAAATTCCTGTTACTATTTCTGTGATATCTCCGAACTTAATGATCCTCTGTGTCTGAAATTTCTCACTGAGGTAACCTAGCATGTCCCTAATCTAACACCATAGTTTTCATCAGAATTGGTTTCACCATTTTGGATTTAGGATCCTTTTCCCAAGGTGACCTGTTACAGTACTGTTCAGAATAGTGAAGTTGTACGGCCTTCCACGTGTCACTGGTTCATCTTCTGAGTCTGAGCTTCGGACCATAGAAATTAAAGTCCGTTACCTTTCTTTAACTTCTTCAGGAATTCCATTTGGACCTGTATATCCCAAGATATTGAAGATCTCCCTAGGTGTCCTGTTTATGGATGATTTCTGGAAGAGGCTGGAACCCTAACTTGGAGAGATAATATCTCCCATAATATAGCGAATCAAAGGCTTCCCTTTGGACACAGTGTTCATAAAGATTTTATATTCGGCCCCTGAAATTTTCAGCTTCTGATACTTCACCAATCGCAGAATATAGCGACTGTACCAAAACTTAGCAGTTTTAGTATTTAGGGTTTCTCCTAGCTCAGGGTCAAACTAGGGTTTGACTTTCCCAGAGATTTACCCAACCAAATTTACTGATCTAGGTCTCTAAATTTCGGTTTTGATGAGGAGAAAAATCCTATGCTGGTCTCACCCAAAAATTCCTCTTCTGTAGAAAGCCCTAATTTCCACATCGAAAATTGAAAATGCTCGGAATCGAATTCCGCTTCGACAGAACGATGCATCCTTCAAAGGAGAGTCAACCTAGCCTTCTTTTTCTGATTGATTGTGGAGAGAGAACCAAAAAATAAGAAGCCCTAGCTTCTGTAACTTGTGAAAGCTGCCCTATTCAGGTTAGCTCTGATACCATGTTAATTTTTCATATGCTTTACTAAGACATCAGTATATCATTTCATTTTTCATAATAAAAGCATATAAAGCAGAATCACTGAAAGAAACAGTATCACAAGAACAACACATATTTATCCTGGGAAAACCCTAAAGGGAAGAACCCAGCAAAAGCTTCCTCAATATAGATGCCCCAAAAGGAAAAAAGGTAAAACCAACAAGGAGATCAAAAACCTGATTCTCCTCCTTCTCCAGCAACTCCTCTCCTCCACAAGTGCGCTATTCCAAGTGAGTGTGTGTGTGTCACAAATGAGGAGCACTACACCTCTATTTATATTCATCTGTTTACTTAAAGTTTACTCAATCAACATGTCGGCTTAAGTTAACTCATGTAGGCTCGAGTTACACATGTAGGCTCAAGTAACCACACTGGGGTGCTGATGACCCATCTTTACAATTAGAGGGGACTACCTCATGGCTCTTATTAGTTCTTCCGATTAGGAGCATCGGGGTACAATGTAATACAAGTGGTTCTCCCAGTTGGACCATCGGGGACCACAAAATATACATAAAGAATATTCTTCGAAGTTACAATATTTCAACATTCTTCTTACAAATGATGGTCCTTGATATAGAGCTCTAGTAGAAGAATCAACCTTGGCAACTAATTCATCAAAGAATTTATTTCTTCCTAGGCTTGGGATATAGCCACAAACTCTTCTGCCTTCCAAGTTAGAGCTTTGGGGGATTATGGGAATTTCCTACTGATTTCTTCTTGTATTCATGCCATCTTATTTAACCATACCTGATGTTCAAGGTAGGAACCCATTTGGTCTGTTGAAATATGCCCATCTCTTCACCACGTCTTGTCGCCCCTCTACCTCAAAAATAAGAATTGCTAAAAGAAATTAAACCAATCAACTACCAACTATGTCTAATAATCACCTTCCCCAACAACGACGCTAAAATGTTGGTCACTCTATATACTCATTAATTCTCATAACAAGCAGAGTGCTCAATATAAATTGTCAACTCAAGGAAGTCTATTTATTTCAAAGGTAATTGGAAAAATATATGCATAAACATTTTCAGTAGCCGATGAATAAAGTGCAAATCATTCAATCCTAATAAATGCTCAGTCAAATTAGCTTCCTTTAGAAAACCAAATTAAATCATTAATCTAGGAATTGTAAAGGACTTATGATTCCTACAATATCAATCCTGTGGCTTATAATATAAGAATAAATAAACGTAGAATTAATTTTGCAGAAAGTTAAAACCTATTTTACCAAATCAGAACAATCACAAACCATTAATAAAAACAACCAATTCATAAAATCAATGATCTATATAATTCAACAAAATCTAAGAAATATGAATGACCATACTAGACTGGGGATGAGCATGCCTATAACAAGTAATACTAATTAACACACTTTTGCATAAGGGAAAATATTATCCTACATAGTCGACTGTCACACCACACTATCACAACAAATCAAAGAAAAACATAATAATGCAATTAGTTAATGAATGTTGTTGTAGCTGTATATGAATGCATCACATTGAAATCCAACACGAAACTGAAATAACTTAAACTAAAAACATCTACTACTACCAGCAACTCTGTAAGAAGGCGGGCCCTGGCCTTCGAACAAAGATGTTGTGGAGGGATTAACAAAATCTACAACAAAACACTATTGAGAATTGCAACTCCTTTTATTAAAAATGATAAAATGATCCAATTACAATTACAGTCTAATATCGTATATCTCTATCAAAATGCCAACCCCCAGCTCCAATTTCATGTCCATACTTATACAGAAAATGAATTAGTTCAGTTACATCAATATCGATAAACCATGAAGATATACAATCTTCAAGCTGCTTAATTAGACAATAATTGTTACAAATATTATTACATTATATAAGACCAGTTCGCAACAATGCACGAGCTTTTAAATTCGAACTATTCTTAGGCCGAACCTTGTTCCAGCTAATGAGGAAAGATACTTGAGAATTTTCAGCTAGATTGGTGGAAGGACATCTGATATTTTCTACATCAATAACTTGGAACAAACCATCAAATGATAACTGATGCCAGGCGCTATCCATCTCCAAATGCAGTGAGTTGTTACACTTGGGACACCTGGAGATTTTGAACCTTTCTTATGAACCAATGACAAATCATCGCAGATGAAAGATAAAGTTCATAATTATGAATAAAATCAAGCATTGATGAAATAAGTAATAATGATTTATACCTTAGGAATTTATGCTTGTTTTCTTGGAAAGGATAAAGATTCAGTTGTATCTTAGGAGACAAAATAGGAAAAAGGAATAAATAGAGTAAGGAAAAAAGGGTAATTTCAATGCCCAACATACATCAGCTTCTAAATCCATATCTCTTCACAACTAGTGGATCAAGCTGCTATGTACTCTACTTCAGCCATGCTGAGAACAACACTGGACTGTTTCTTGCTAAACCATGATATCATGGCAGATCCCAAACAGTGACATCCACTTGAGGTGCCCTTTATGTCTGTGGATTTTCATGCCCAATATGAATCCTTATATCCATACAATTTGTAGTCATGATCTCTATCATAGTACAATCCAAATTCTGTCATAACTTTTAGGTACCTTATCAAATGCTTTTCAACTAATAGGTGAACACATCTAGGCTTAGCTAGATACTGACTCAGGGTGTTCACAACAAAGCATATATTAGGCCTGGTATTCATCAGAAACATCAACGACCCAATATTTTTTCTGTACTGAGTCACATACACTAAATCTTATTATTAATCATATAATATTTTCAGGGTTGTATCCATGGGTGTGGCCATGGATTTAAAATACAACATATCAAACGTTATTAAGATTTCCACGACATACTTTGTGAATCCGCATTACTTCACTGCAGGATGAACATGCTATAATGTACTCATCCTCTTCATGAGATCATTCCTGATCTCAAACATCCTAACATGCTCTTTTTTTCCTCAAAATTTCCTCTTTGCATCTACAATGAGTTCATCTTTTTCAGGTTATCGACATATCCTAGTCTTTCGCATTCAACCTTGAAGGTTGGAACCCACTTTACTCTTGGTAAAGCCTTAGTCCATCAGGAAGTTGTGCATCCTGTCGTACCATGTCAAACTCAGAGATATTCTGCATTCACTCCCCCTAAAGCAGAGCAATATCCTCACTTTTCATTTTGTACCCTATGTATTGAAACATCATGTACTGGAGTGACATGTAGCATCCTATACTACTGATATTCTATGTAACCATCTCAGGTTACTAGATACCAAGATCCTATATCTTGAACTTCGTTGAAAAGTTCCTCTTGCACCCATCTGTCTTATATAGGCTTCCATATTCAACCTTCTAGCAAAGGTTAAGATATTCATCACTCTAGTTGATATTCAATATCCTTATGTAATTGGATGTGCTTATCTATTAGTTCCTTTTGAGTTTGTACAAAGTCTTTTCTGCACATGTGGTTCTTTGCTTGATATATACTTTTGCTTCACTATAGAAGTGTGTCTAGTCAATGGAGTATGTCGTTCCATAATCTAATCCCTCTTTTTGAGACAAACCATGAACCTTGATTTGTATACTTGATCTTTTATATCCACATGGGAGACACTACAGACTTCCCTTCAGGTCTCATAACCATATCCTAGACATCATTCCCCATGATCAGCTGGTACTCTTTGATCATAGCTTCTTCCATAACTGGAAGGGTCTACATCAATGATTTCAATCAACTATGCCACATAAATAGAGTGTATCTGAGGCCTCTTACTTTAGTTGGAATTACCGTCATACTTTTCTTCATATTATCTCTTGTGCCCAATGTGGTATTCATCTCTCAAATTGGATCTACTGCTCTCTTATATTCTTCTGAAGATCTTTCTTCCGTCATGATGTATCTGAACCTGGGAGCTTCATGTTCATCTTTATGTATACTTATTTGAGTGAATATTGAACTGTCATCACTTATTCTCTGGAACAATTCTTATCCTCCTTTTCTTGTAGGAAATTGTACACGACCTTTTCTACAAGTCACATACACTAGTTGCATGATTAGAAACATTTCTAAGACATATGCATAATGACAAATTATTATGCATAACGATATAATTCATGCTACTATTTTAACCAATACAACATTCATCCATACATGGTAGCTTTCTATATGCTTTCCATCTCTACCATAACAACAGTGAGATTGTGCACTAATCCCAATATGTCAGCAAAGAGGTTTCATTCTAGATAATACTAGCAATGGAGTGTTGTATAGAACCATGGGATACTTACCCATAACATACATATTAGTAGTATACTATCATTAATGTAACCATTCTATCATGCATAATACATTTCCTCAAACATAACTAAATAATGACAATTCAAATACTTATCTTTTGTTTTTTTGGTAGACTCCTTCTTGATCCTTATGTCTTGGATCCTTCTACTGATTCTGGGAACATGTGTAATGGTTCTGAGTGCCACTAATTTCATTATTTATTTAGTACAAGATGGTCATTGTATCGAACATATCCTTTGCATTCTACAAGGATGATACATGCGAGATCCAATGGAAGTGGAAATAGTGCTCTTAGATTTGACTAAGTCCTTCTTATGCTTTGTCTTCATCTCCTTCTGGATTTGCAACTTCTTGTTTGACATAGTTATTTAGGTCATTCCTCTTAGGGTATGAGAAGCACTCTATACTTCCATGCTCAGAGGTTCTTGACTTATTCAATATTGTTCTCAATATTGGCATTTTTTTTCATCATGATAAAAATGAGAGCCTAAAATGGAAATAGACGAGATAGAACTTAACAATGATATTGCTTCAACTTGATGCTAGCTTGAAATCTTTTCTGAAAGACTGCTTCTAGTAGACCTAGGGTTTGGAAGAGAAACCCTAATTTTTCAACTTAGGTATCTTTCAGATATTATTGGATAGAAATATGTGCCACCTCAAGGTGAGCTGAGCAACATACTCATTTTCCAAAAACCGTGAACAAAACTGCAAAATATCTGATGCCCTAGTTTTCTTCAATTTCTTCTACAAAATGGCCTGATCTTGTTTCTAATGTATCTCTGAAATTGTTGCTCCTATGGGTCTTAAAATTTGTACTAAGGTATCATCGTCTATAGCATTTCCAACCCAACAGGTTAGAGAAAAATTGGTTTCACCAAGTGGGACTTATGCGAATTTTTCCAAGGTGACTTATTTCAATACTATTCAGGATGGCAAACTTGTATGGACTTACACGTGTCACTATTTTACCTTCATGGTATAAAATGTTTACCATAGAAACTATAGTCCATACACTATCTGAAATAGCTTGTGAAATTCCATTTGGACCTTCCTGTCTTGAGATATAGCAATTCTCCCTAGGTCAAATGTTTAAGGTTGAATTTTGGGAGAGGATGGAACCCTGAGTTGGAGGAATCATATCTCCTATATTAAAGAGAATATGACACTGAAAATTTTGCATAGGGTACATAAGAAATTCATCTTCCTCTTGTAAAATTTTCATCTCCTTATCCTTCTCCAATCGAGTGTTATAGCGAAACTTCCAACATGACTAGTTTCTGTCTTCTAGGGTTTTCAAGCATGAAACCCTAATCTCTAGTAGCTTGTTGCAGCTGCAACATTTTCCCAAAATTAAATTTTTTTGGGACCATCCTTTTATTTCATTTTTCTCAGCTCCTTGGTTTTGTTTAATAAAAGAAGTAACAAGAAATCAGGTCTGATCCAAGGGTCATTGGTCCCCAACACACTTTATTTATTTTTCTTTATCGGTGGCTGTATTAAGATCCCGTCGGAATGTTTTGTCTCTATGTTTTCCACCGTTGCGGATGATGTATTGCAAAATTCCCGATGGTTGTATTATCCTCTTTCGATCCCCACCGTTTTGATTCGCAGATCCTTAGGCTTTCAACTTTCACCGTTGCGGCTCTAGAAAGCACTATCCTTCTGATGTAGTTTGATTTTGTTTTCCGCTTGACCAAATTTTTTCCAGCGAAGTCATGTTTATTTTTAGCCTGCCGTTGCGGCTCTTCAACCAACTATTGGTCTGAGTCCTTAGTCTTACGAACTATGATGTGAGGTTTTATTTGTTTCTCTTGCCGATGCCACTATAGGTCTCATAGCTGTTTCATCATCCGCCGTTGCGGAGATGTTACTAACAAGATCGTCGATCCCGAAGTCCTTTTGCTGCCCAATTGGTTTATTTTTCCCATTGATTATGTGTTGACCATGGCGTGTATATTGGGGTCGGGGTTTATCCTTTTTTTATTACTATTTTGTGATTTGCCTGTGCTGTCGTTTTCATTTTGAGTAGACCATCATACTCACTGTCGGTACCTCGCTCCTAGATGGCTCCGCCGTGGAGGTTTGCGGTGTTTTCTCGACCAGTTGCACAACACATTGCCAGGTAGGCCTTGATTCCCATTTTACTTTTTTCGTTCGATTGGTTGGACTAAGTTTGTCGCCTTTATTTAATTCCCCATCTATGGTTAATGGATACCTAGCTTTCCATTTTTAGCGCGCATATATAATTTATATGGGTGGTATGGCTACTCGGTGGGGGGTTTTTGTTTTGCTTGATGATTGAATCCGCAACCATTATGAGCTTGCAACCCACACTTGACTGCTTGGGAAACTAGTGTAGATGGCCGTTACGCTGTCTACACCAGTTTCCCCCAGTCTGTGTTTGGCCATCCAGGGTGGGTAGTTCCCTGTTTAGTTGCAGGAGGAGGGAGTTTCTTGTTTATTTTAGAGATTCGAGGGTTGTGGTTTCCTAGCACGTATGGTCGCCCGAATTTCTTGTAGACTAGGGTAGCATTTTGAAGTTACGCCTGCCTAGGGTGAAAGGGTTAATTTGGGTGTGTTTTGATCATTGCGCTGAGAGGGAAATTTTTCTTCATTGAGAGAGGCCATGATATTCTGAGTTGATTCTGCAAATGTTGGTCATGAGCTGGTTTTAGCTTTTTGGCAGATTGTGTTTTGTGCAGGAACATTTGGTTTTTGAGCATTGTTTATTTATTTTTGTAGTTTCAATCATGAATAACCTAAATGAGGTAAAATGATCATACAGTTTGTCTCCATTCTTTGAATATTATTTAGAAACGGCTCAACAGAACCTAAAAGATTTTGTGTATGACAGGGAAATTCTTCAGAATTTGAGATGTCTAAATGGCAGAAGAAGAAGGATCCTATAGTAGAGGAGGCACCCAAGGTTGAAATTGTCACCAAAGTTGAATACACTTACGAAGATATCAAATGCATAGTGGGTGTGGAACCCGAATATAAATGGGGGGAGGTCTACAGACTAATAACTCACCGGGAGGTACCTGACACAGGTATTGAGGAGGAAACCATATATGCGAATATAGAGAGATATACTCTGATGAGGGTTGCTACCAGACCTGAGCTATTTTCATGCTTGGAGCTGATTGGATGGATTCTGCCCCGGGCAGATGTAACCACCATGATTTTTTCCAATGTTTACAAGCAGGGTTATGCTGCTTATAGCCCTGGGCACGTATCACTAGCTTACCATTCACCAGAGGCCCAAGTATACTTAACTAAAGACTGGCTAAAGATGATTAAGCTGGACCTAGTTAAAACACTGGAAAGAATGTTGGTTCATGGCAAGAGCTTTAGGACTAGGCCATTAGGGGAATACGATACTGCCACTTTAAGGATCCCTTACAGGTTCATTGCCCTGATGCTGAACATGATTTTAGGGAGGGCCCATGGTAAAAGCTTTAAGTGGGGGTGGGTGCCTATCATATTTTATGTTGCAACCCAAGGGACAGTGTTCAACTGGGTGAACATTGTATCAAACAGCCTCTTGGCCTGCATTGCTTCAGCATTAGGAGGAGTGTCCTAGAAAAAATCAGAGTTCTACATGAGCTCTATCCTGATTGATTGCATACTATGCAACCAACCTTTCCCAAACCTGAGGTGTATCTAGGACCGGGAGAGAACACCAGTCTAGTCAGCTTACAAGCCACTGTGGGCACACAAATACCACAGTCACTATAGAGAAGTTAGTGAACACTTCATTATGCCATTATATACATTGATTTTCTTAAAAGAGTGCAACTGCATGTCGGAGGAAGCATTGCAAGTTATTGAAGAATATGTAGATTACTACTTGATGGGAGATGGATTGTATTTCAGAATGTATGGATGCTCCAGAGCACCCTCACTACTGCCAAAACATGCCACTGACTATGTGATACACAAAGAAGTAGTTAGGCATGTCTTCTTAGATGACATAGGGAGATT
Organism: Pseudotsuga menziesii; assembly: GCA_001517045.1. Lineage (NCBI taxonomy): Eukaryota > Viridiplantae > Streptophyta > Pinopsida > Pinales > Pinaceae > Pseudotsuga > Pseudotsuga menziesii. The sequence goes on along the minus strand of LPNX010161372.1, from coordinate 104,512 downwards.
TTTATTTGAACATAAAAAGGCAACTTATCCTCCCTTACCATTCAGGTTGGGAAGCTATAAGTTCACCAGGGTGAAGAAAGACGATGAATTTTTAGAAGAATTGGTGAAATTCCATTTTGGGGAAATAAATTTCCACAGGAATGATTCCCGGAATAAAGTGGCCGAGCACTGCAAGGAGGAAAATGTACATTTTGAGTACACAAGACACTGGGATAAATATGAATCCATTTTTTGAAGTGCTGAAAATATAATGGCCTTAAGAAGAAGATTTAAAAACAAAATCACTACCAAAGGAGGGAAAGGACAGGATGAGCAGAAAAAGGCAGAGGAGGAAGAGGCTAGAAAAAGAGATGAAGATGCTAGGAGACTAGCACAGGAAGCTGAAAGCTGGCTCAAAGGTGAGGAGGAAGAAAAGAGAAAAGCTGAACAAGAAGCAGCTAGAAAGGAAGAAGAAGCTGCCTGGAGTGAAGAAGAGGAAAAGAAAAGGAAAATGGATGAGGAACTGAGGAAGCAGGAAGCAGAAAGATTAAAATTGACAGGGTCAGTAACATAGCAATCAACTTCCGATCCTATGGACATTTAGGCTCAGGACTTGGGTAATCCTGATATTCAAGATCCTGAGGCAGCTGCTGGTAGCACAATAGGACAGGCTGTGATCCCTACCCTAAGACTAATCCATTTCGAGCAAAAGAAAGGGGAAGAGGTATCGTATTTCAACACTATTTTTTATGATAGGGAAAGAAAAAGAATCATGAAGAGGACTGAGAGGAAGATCGATACTGGGGGGGAGTTGGGTAAAATGATAAATGACACAACATTGGTGTATGGGACATACAAGGATCCAAGATTCACCATCAGAGCTGGAGCAACACTGATCCATGCTTCTGAGGACAATGTGGATCGGATAATGATTGATATTGAACAGTCAAAGAAATCTACTGCCCAATTAAAAGATACCCTAAGGACAGAGAGAGAGGAAAGTAGTAGATTGAAAAGAAAGTTTGAAGACATACAACATGAAATAAAGTCTTCAAAAGCTGAGCTCTAGTTCCTCCAAGTAGAGAAGAAATCTCTGGAAGTTGCCCAAGTAAGTCTGGAGAAATTGCAGCAGAAATGTCAAGGGTTAAGGACAGAAAAGGATGAGTTGAAGACGGTATGTGAAAGTCTTCGCACAAAAAAAGAGCAGCTTCTAGGTAAGATAGGGGAATTGGAGCTGCTAAAAGCTACCTTGGAGGAATCTGAGAGGCAATCTCAGGGGCAGACTGCAAAGCTTAAAGAACAGGTTACCTCATTACCAACAGCTCTAGAAGAGGCCAGGGAACATCAAGTCAACCTTCATCCTTTCAAGGAGCATGTTTTAGCACAAAGGAGCAAGATGCACCAGCTGCAAGTAGCCATAGAGGAATAAAGGTGAAAGATATTGCAGGTAGATAGTCGTCTGGAAGAGATTTTGGAAACCTCTTCATATTTTGTAGATAGATCGCAGGACATCTTAGAAGTCCTGGTGGGAAGAATGGAAAGATTAGACGCCAACGAGGGAACCCCTGTAGATCTACCAGGAAAAGATCAACAAGGCCTGAGGAAAGACTATGATTTACTGGAGTTTGACATAAACAAAGCCAAAGAATTCAAGAAGGATGTCAAGAAGACAAAGGGAGCTTGTGCAGAGTTATTCATGAGACTTTTGATTACTTATAATCGTTGTCAGGTTGATGCCGAACAGAGAATGGACACCTTTCCAGACCACAACCTGTTTGTGGAGATGTTGCAAAGAAGATATCAGGAAGATGAACAAAGGATTCAACACGTCAAATCCGTAGACGAGCAGACCCTAAGGAATGAAGTAGCTCATTTAGCAGTTAGTGTGCAGTTGCTAGAGGACCAACTTTACCTGAGCTAAGCCAGAATAGAAGTAATAAGAAATCAGGCCGCTAAATTTGAAATAAATATTCATTTTTTAGAACCTTATGAGTTCAAAAACATTGCCTCAGAGGCTTCAGCATGGAAGAAGTTCTTGAATAGTCAAGCGGGGCCCTCCTCATAAGCACTTTATTTGTTTTATTGTAATATATTGTAAATTCTATAAGCACTTAATGAAAGAAAAGTATGGGAGGTGAAGTGTTGGGGAAGCCCAAGAGTCGTTTGTGGGCAGCCTAATAGTTTTGCTCTTTTTGTATAAACATAGAAGATTTAGATAGGAGAAAGGGATTTTTCCTGGAGAAACTTGTGAACCACTTGTTGTAAGAGGAACTACTTCGTTTTACAATAATAAATTACAAATTTTTGCCTGTTGGAGAAAGTGCTGTGTGGAATGTTCAAATGTGATAAAATGAACAATGTTGAAGGGGAACTATTTCGTTTTCAGCCGTGTTTCATTAACTGTGAGAGCGTTCTAACTTTCTGAACCTATGTTCTTTTTTGAGTGTTCTCTGGTTTATTCTGTGATAATTTCCACTATGGGTAATGAATGTTTTAACAGTTGACGAGCTATCTTGTCATGTATATTTTATTCATGTTTATGTGTTTGATCCTAAGAATAGCTATCTGTGATTTATCTTAACATATGAACTGTACTACATTACTCATGAATTGATAATCTTGCTCTCTAGGGATGGCTTAGTTAGTATTGTTTTTCTAGTTGTGTGTGATTTAGATGCAAGAGAGTCTAAGATGAGAGGTAAGAACCTGCGCATCACATTGTGACCACTCCTTGCATTCTTTATCAATCTGCATCTTAGATAGGAACTTGAATATCATGCTTAAAGTCAAAATACAAAAATACATACGGTGGACCGGGCCGCAACCGATAAAACCCTTCATTTTTGTTACTTGACCTACGGTAGCCGGACCGCAAACCGGACGGATTCCCTACACCAAACAGTCACGGGCTAGTTGGGAACGTTGACTGGGGAGAATCCCTTGCTATTGCTGCCTATGAATTTCCAGGCCTCAACAATTTCTGGTGCTAGAAGGAGGACCACCGGTGCATGGTTTGCCGGGGAAATCCATTTCCTAGAAATAACACCACCAGTGATAGTTTTGAAAGCAGTTTATTTCTTTATCCAAATACGGAAGAGAATAGAGAACATTTGTTTGCTGTGGACAAGTAGTAAATGATCTGAGAAGACACACACGGGCTTATGTAAAGATTATTGGAGGATTACCCATTATCCCTGATTTACCCCAAAGAGAATACAAGAAGAAAGACCGTTCGATATTGGAAGATTCAGTGTTGGTTGGAGATTTGGAAGAGTTAGTAGAGTAGCTTTACAGGAAGTTGTTCAGCCTTTGAATCAAGTAGTCCCAAACACACCTTACTGTTCTCCTATGTAGACTCCTGTTCCTTCACCTCCTCACTCTCCACCTAGACTCATGGCAGGTGTAAATACAAACCAGCCACCTAACCCACTAAATCCACCACCGGCTTGGAAAGCCAGGTCAGCTTTAAACTTAACACCTCCATTGCATGACTTACCTCAGGCTTTCGAGAAGATGCTGCCTAAGTTTGATCCAAGTGAGAAGGTTGTAGCAGATGACTATTTGAAAAGTTTCTATTTGGCAATAGAAGGATTAAGGGCTGGGAAACATGAGGATGTAGTTTGTATACTTTTTCCACACACCCTTAAAGGAGCAGCAGCATCATGGTATTTTGGTTTGCCTGCAAAATCTACCCCAGATTGGGATACCTTTAAAAGGATTTTCAGAAGTAAGTATGCATCCCAAAAGACGCATGCAACACTAATGAAAGGTTTAGGCGCTTTAAAAAAAGAAAGGAAAGAAAAGGTACACAATTTCACTCAAATATTTTCTGCTTACCTCAAGAACTTCTCTGCAACTGATAAGCCCTCTGATAAAGTTTTGATTGAGTATTATACCTCAGCTTTAGGTCCTAACTTGGCTATGTTCGCGAAAGCTCAAGTTAAGCCTACATTATCAGAGACTTACGAAGAAGCAAAAAGAGTAGAGGCTGAAAAGGAAAGTATAGAATATTATCCTGAGCAGTCTGGAGAAAAAAATTCCAGCAAGAGAACCTTGTTGCTATCTAAACCTAAAGAGGAGCAATCACATGATTTTGAAGGGATGTTAAAAATTATGCAAAAGCTATCCAATAGAATAATAGATTTGGAGAAAGAAAAGGAGGCTCAGAAATCTTATAAGCCTTACTACAAAAAAAGAGAAGATAATAACCAATTCAAGACCCCTCCGCACGGTTCAGCATCAATGAACCTGACAGAGGTAGGGATGGATAATTTTTGCAATTTTCACCAACAACCCCATTTTGAAATTAATTGTCCTCAATGGTTAAATTCAATGACGTTGGTGATGAATCAACTCTTGGATTCTAAATTGACTGAGGACAGTGATGAAGAGGAAAAAGGTAGTAAGACCATGGAAAAACAAGAAAATGATACCATGTTTTTATGGGATTGTGTCTCGCTGTTTGATACAAAAAAAAGTACTTTGAAACCTGAGAATATATCAATGACAAAAAAAGACCTGAATTTGGTAAATAAAGACAATTCAATAATCTCAAAGATTAGGAAGTTGCAAGAGAATGTCAGGAAACAGCCAAAGAGCAATGCTGAGGACAAAGTACTTGAAATCACCATTATCAGCCAAGATCTGAAGCAAATCAACAAGCTTGCTAAGCCCGTGGAATACCAAGTAGGTGTTAACAAAGAAAATACTAAAAGGCTTGAAGAACTAGAGGAAGAGATAGCCACCTAAAACCAACCTGTGGAGGAAGATGTCGAATCAATTGGGGAAGGGAAAGCTAGGTTTAAAACCCCACCTTTCCTTTTGACTCTGGAAATTTTGAACCATAAGGTGCATAATTGTCTGGTATATTCTGGATCATCAGTGAATGTGATGCCACTCGCAGTTTGCAAAAAAATTAATGGCCAGCCAAAACCTATTGCTTGGGAAGTTACTCAATTAGACCGAACTAGTGTCAAAGTAGTTAGGGAAATGGAGAATGTTCTCATTTGTTTAGCTCCAAATGAAAAGATATGTCAATTTATTGATATTGTGGTGGCAGCCATATCGGATGGGTATGGACTTATTCTGAACCGAGACTGGTCTGCAAGGTTAAAGGGGTATTTTACTTTGAATTGGTCACATTTATGGTTGCCTCATAAAGGGGTTCCAAGCCGGATCAAAATTTTAAGGGAACCTTACATGAAGCACACTATCACTAAGTTGGAAGAAGGGAGTGAATTAGCAAATTTTGTTTTGGGGAATTATCTAATGGAGCTTGAACTAAGATATCATGCATCAGAAGAAGCCAACAGTATGACTGACACTCATCCTGATCTCCTTCAATGTTCACAGGCTGGTGAGATTGATTGTAAATTGGTAGACGTAGTTTCGATTTCAAAAATAGAAGAATTAGATGATGGTTAGGTATTTCACATCTGCAATCAAGCCTAGCCCTTGGACTCATAAGTTGATAAATTTTAGGGGGAGTTCACAAAAATGATCAGGTAGTGGTTGGTTCTCAAGTTTTACTTTGATTTAATGACCTTGTACATAAATAATTTGATGCAGTTTTTTACTTTGATTTACCGCTGTTGTTTCTGGTTATTTTGGTTTGTTTTTGAATAAAAGAGGCAAACTTTTGGTTGCATGGAAAGCATCAGGGTTCTCGATTAACTGAAAGATTTGGGATAAGACTGTGCATTTGTTTAAAATGACAGAATCTCTTCTAGCAGGTAGTTTTCTTGAATGGCTATGCACTCATTGAAGTCTTGCTTAACACCTGAAAATAACTCAGAATTAAAAGGTCTGGAATACTATTTCAAGGCTCCATCCACTTCACATCTAAGATGTCCCAGGGGGTGATAGCAAAGGACCCATAGAGAGGAAGCAAGGTAAACGGTCTATTATATATAAATGATCCCATGTCATGATTTTAAAAGCCTAAAGGCCATTAAGAGTCAAAAATCCTAAAAGAAGCAATACATATCAAAACAAAGTATCAAAAACATGAATATCAATCTACCAAAAGTTCTTCTCCATCCATGAGCTGAAAAGTAAATACATCTCTCACACAAAAGGACACTATGGATAGAAAAGCCTGAATAAAATTCAGAAAGAAAGGCATATGGAGGACTCAAAAGAACAAAAGTTCAAAAAGGAACAAAAGTGCAATTGGCATGGGAATGAGGAAGAAATGAATAGTTCTGTTTACCATATGTTAGGATCCTATGGTGTCCAAGCTAGAAACTACCCAAAGACAGAGGTAAAATAAAAATCACCTACTAAGCCTCAAAAGAGTTATCCGGACTTTGAATATTTTGGTGTTCCCATTTCCAAAGAATGGACTATCATCAATGATTTAAATGCATGTGTTTACCATCTTAGGAATACAAGCATCTAGAAGAATTCAACTTATGAGTTAAATAATTAAACAGTCTTTTACTGGGAAGAAGTTGATTCAGAAATCTGGGGTTCACCAGGTAGTCGCCAATTGTTGCAGCTGCAACATTTTCCCAAAATTCAAAATTTTTTAGGACCCTCCTTTTATTTCGTTTTGCTCAGCTCCTTGGTTTTGTTTGATACTTTTTGCCAGTGATGTTTTACGGTTTGTTTTTGCCCTACCGTCAGAAGTGTTTGAGTCTATTGAGTTGGAATTGCAGTTAATTGCGCTCATGCCATTACGGAAGAAGTAACAAGAAATCAGGTCCGATCTAAGGGTCATTGGTCCCCGACATGCTTTTTTTATTTTTCTTTATCGGCGGTTGTATTAAGATCCCGTCGGAATGTTTTGTCTCTATTTTTTCCACTGTTGCGGATGATGTATTGCGAATTTCCCAATGGTTGTATTATCCTCTTCTGATCCCCACCATTTTGATTTGCAGATCCTTAGGCTTTCAACTTTCATCGTTTCAGCTCTGGAAAGCACTATCCTTCCGATGTAGTTTGATTTTGTTTTCCGCTTGACAGATATTTTTCGCCGAAGTCATGTTTATTTTTACCCCACCGTTGCGGTTCTTCAACCAACTATTGGTCCGAGTCCTTAGTCTTACGAACTCTGATGCGAGGTTTTATTTGTTGCTCTTACCAATGCCACTACGGGTCTCGTAGCCGTTTCATCATCCGCTATTGCGGGGATGTTATTGACAGGATCACCGATCCCGAAGTCCTTTTACCGCCCAATTGGTTTATTTTTCCCGCCGATTATGTGTTGACCACAATGTATATATTGGGGTCAGGGTTTATCCTTTTTTTATTACTGTTTTGCAATTTTCCCGTGCTGTCATTGTCATTTCGAGCAGACCATCATACTCGCTATCGATACCTCACTCCTAGGTGGCTCCGCGGTGGAGGTTTGCAGTTTTTTCTTGACCAGTTGCACAGCACATTGCCAGGTAGGCCTTGATTCCCGTTTTAATTTTTCCATTCGATTGGTTGGACTGAGTTTGTCGCATTTAGTTAATTCACCATCTGCGGTTAATGGATACCTAGCTTTCCGTTTTTAGTGTGCATATATAACTTATATGGGTGGTATGGCTGCCCGATGGGGGGTTTTTGTTTTGCTTGATGATTGAATCTGAAGCTGTTATGAGCTTGCAACCCACACTCGACTGCTTGGGAAACCGGTGCAGACGACCATTACGCTGTCTGCACCAGTTTCCCCCAGTCTGTGTTTGGCCATCCGAGGAGGGTATTTCCTTGTTTAGTTGCAGGAGGAGGGCGTTTCTTGTTTATTTTAGAGATTTCTAGGTTGTGCTTTCCTAGCATGTATGGTCACTCACATTTCTTGTAGACTAGGGTATCATTTTGAAGTTATGCCCGCCTAGGGTAAGAGGGTTAATTTGGGTGTGTTTTGATCATAGCTCCAAGAGGGAAATTTTTCTTCATTGAGAGAGGCCATGATATTCTGAGTTGATTATGCAAATGTTGGTCATGAGATGGTTTTAGCTTTTTGGCAGATTGTGTTTTGTGCAAGAACATTTGGTTTTTTAGTATTGGTTATTTATTTTTGTAGTTGCAATCATGAATAACCTAAATGAGGTAAAATGATCATACAGTTAGTCTCCATTCTTTGAATATTATTTAGAAACGGCTCAGTAGAACCTAAAGGATTTTGTGTATGACAGGGAAATTCTTCAGAATTCGAGATGTCTAAATGGCAGAAGAAGAAGGCTCCTATAGTAGAGGAGGAACCCAAGGTTGAAATTGTCACCAAAGTTGAATACACTTACGAAGATACCAAATGCATAGTGGGTGTGGAACCCGAATATAAATGGGGGGAGGTCTACAGACTAATAACACACTGGGAGGTACCCGACACATGTTTTAAGGAGGAAATCATATATGAAAATATAGAGAGATATGCTCTGATGAGGGTTGCTACTAGACCTGAGCTATTTCCGTGCTCGAAGGTGATTGGATGGATTCTACCCCGGGCAGATGTAACCACCATGATTTTGGCCAATGTTGACAAGAAGGGTTATGCTGCTTATAGCCCTAGGTACGTATCACTAGCTTACCATTTACCAGAGGCCCAAGTATACTTGACTGAAGACTGGATAAAGATGATTAATCTGGACCTAGTCGAAACACTGAAAAAGAATGCTGGTGCCTAGAAAGAGCTTTAGGACTAGGCCATCAGGGGAATATGATACTTCCACTTTAAGGACCCCTTACAAGTTCATTGCCCTGATGCTGAACAGGATTTTCGGGAGGGCCCATAGTAAAAGATTTAAGTTGGGTTGGGTGCCTATCATATTCTATGTTGTAACACAAGGGACAGTGTTCAACTGGGTGAACATTGTATCAAACAACCTCTCGATCTGCATTGCTTCAGCATTAGGAGGAGTGTCCCAGAAAAAATCAGAGTTTTACATGAGCTCTATACTGATTGATTGCATACTATGAAACCAACCTTTCCCAAACCTGAGGTGTATCTGGGACCGGGAGAGAACACCAGTCTACTCATATTACAAGCCATTGTGGGCACATAAATACCACAGTCACTATAGAGAAGTGTGTGAACACTTCATTATGCCATTATATACATTGATTTTCTTAAAAGAGTCCAACTGCATGTTGGAGGAAGCATTGCAGGTTATTGAAGAATATGTAGATTACTACTTGACGAGAGATGGATTCTATTTTAGAATGTATGGATGCTCTAGAGCACCCTCACTACTGCCAAAATATGCCAGTGACTATGTGATACACAAAGAAGTAGTTAGGCAGGTCTTCTTAGATGGCATAGGGAGCTTTTTATTTGAACATAAAAAGGAAACTTATCCTCCCTTACCATTCAGGTTGGGAAGCTATAAGTTCACTAGGGTGAAGAAAGCCGATGAATTTGTAGAAGAATTGGTGAAATTCCATTTTGTGGAAATAAATTTCCACAGGAACGATTCCCGGAATAAAGTGTCCGAGCATTGCAAGGAGGCAAATGTACATTTTGAGTACACAAGCCACTGTTTGAAGAGAGAGAGAGAGGAAAGTAGTATATTGAAAAGAAAGTTTGAAGACATACAACATGAAATAAAGTCTTCAAAAGATGAGCTCTAGTTCCTCCAAGTAGAGAAGAAATCTCTGGAAGCTGCCTAAGGAAGTCCGGAGAAATTGCAGCAGGAATGTCAAGGGTTAAGGATAGAAAAGGATGAGTTGAAGATGGTATGTGAAATTCTTCACACAGAAAAAGAGCAGCTGCTAGGTAAGATAGGGGGATTGGAGCTACAGAAAGGTACCTTGGAAGAATCTGAGAGGCAATCTCAGGGGTAGACTGCAGAGCTTAAAGAACATGTTACCTCATTAACAATAGCTCTAGAAGAGGCCAGGGAACAGTAAGTCAACCTTCAGCCTTTCAAGGAGCATGTTTTAGCACAAAGGAGCAAGATGCACTAGCTACAAGTAGCCATAGAGGAAGAATGGTGCAAGATCTTGCAGGTAGGCAATTAGCTGGAAGAGATTTTGGAAACCTCTTCATATTTTGTAGATAGATCGCAGGACATCTTAGAAGTCCTGGCAGGAAGAATGGCAAGATTAGAGGCCAACGAGGGAACCCCTTTAGATCTTCCAGCAAAATATCAACAAGGCCTGAGGCAAGACTATGATTTATTGGATTTTTCCATAAACACAGCCGAAGAATTCAAGAAGGATGTCAAGAAGACAAAGGGAGCTTGTCCAGAGTTCTTCATGAGACTTTTTATTACTTATAATTGTTGTCAGGTCAATGCCGAACAAACAATGGACACCTTTCTAGACCACAACTTATTTGTGGAGATGTTGCAAAGAATATATGAGGAAGATGAACAAAGGATTTAGCACATCAAATCCCTAGACACGCAGACCCTGAGAATGAAGTATCTCATTCCACGGTTAGTGTGCAGTTGATAGAGGACCAACTTCGCCTGAGCTCAGCCAGAATAGAAGTAATAAGAAATCAGGCTGCTAAATTTGAAATAAATATTCATTTTTTAGAACCTTCTGAGTTCGAAAACATTGCCTAAGAGGCTTCAACATGGAAGAAGTTCTTGAATAGTCAAGTGGGACCCTCCTCATAAGCACTTTATTTGTTTTATTGTAATATATTGTAAATTCTATAAGCACTTAATGAAAGAAAAGTATGGGAGGTGAAGCGTTGGGGAAGCCTAAGAGTCATTTGTGGGAAGCCCAATAGTTTTTCTCTTTTTGTATAAATATAGAAGATTTAGATAGGAGAAAGGGATTTTTCCTGGAGAAACTTGTGAACCACTTGTTGTAAGAGGAACTACTTCGTTTTACAATAATAAATTACAATTTTTTGCCTGTTGGAGAAAGTGTTGTGTGGAATTTCAAATGTGATAAAATGAACAATGTTGAAGGGGAACTATTTCATTTTCAGCCGTGTTTCATTAATTGTGAGAGCGTTCTAACTTTCTGAACCTATGATCTTTTTTGAGTGTTCTCTGGTTTATTCTGTGATAATTTCTACTATGGGTAATGAATGTTTTAATAGTTGATGAGCTATCTTGTCATGCATATTTTATTCATGTTTATGTGTTTTGATCCTAAGAACAACTATCTGTGATTTATCTTAACATATGAACTGTACTACATTACTCATGAATTGATAATCTTGCTCCCTAGGGATAGCTTAGTTAGTATTTTTTTTCTAGTTGTGTGTGATTTAGATGCAAGAGAGTCTAAGACAAGAGGTAAGAACCTGCACATCACATTGTGACCACTCCTTGCATTCTTCATCAATCTACATCTTAGATAGGCACTTGCATATCATACTTAAAGTCAAAATACAAAAAATACATATGGTGGACCAGGCCGCAACCGATAAAACCCTTCATTTTTGTTACTTGACCTACGATAGCCGGATCGCAAACCGGATGGATTCCCTACATCAAACAATCATGAGCTAGTTGGGAACATTGACTGGGGAGAATCCCTTGCTGTTACTGCCTATGAATTTCCAGGCCTCAACATAGCTGTAGTTGTAGTAGTGTTTCGGCTGCAAAAATACTTCTTTCAAGGTAGCTCTGATACCATGTTAAGTTTTTAATGGTGACACAAGATCTAATAACATTTAACATCATAACATCATAACCATATGCAAAAGGATCACTGAAACATAGACAAGTACAACCACACAAAAGAACACAAAGATTTATCCTGGGAAGCCCTCATGGGGAAGAAAACCCAACAAAACTTCATGTATATAGATGTATAAGATAAAACCCCAAAACATGTAATCCTGCTCATTGCTGGTATGTATCTCTCTCTCTCCTATGCTCAATACACAAGTGTGATTCAATGTTCAAATGAGAAGCACATCTCCTCTATTTATACTCTTTTTTTCAATTGGATTTTAACCTAATCAAGCTGACCCCACTAAACTATCTAGGCCAACTTCACCTAGGAAATCACAAAACAATATTTTATTATATTCATTAGGGTACTATTGACCTGACTTACAATGGAGGATTTAACTCATGAATCTATCATGACCAATTACAATAATAACATCCCGATGGAGGAATAAGAACATCTCCCTTGGGGTACATCAATAAAATACATTTAGAATATCCTTTGAAGTTATAATATTTCAACACTTTAAAGCTCCATTTTGTAATCACGTTCGAATACAATACAAATCTGAATTTTGTTTCTGCGCAAACTTTGTGTGTTCAACAAGCATTCTTTTCTTTATGTATTCCAATTTTAGTATATATAAATGTACACATGCATATCACATTAATAAAACGATCCAACTTCAAATACTTTCTATCTACAATATCTACTAACTTACTCCTTGAATTCCTAATATATACCTTGTTGAATTTAAGGAGCATGCCTAACTTTTTCTTGGTTAGCAAGAGGGGAAACAATTATTTGATGCTTGAACTATATTGGAGTTGCTTGCTTCTTCTGCGCATAGTCGAGGAATTTTCTTCACCAATGTCTTTTTTTGTGCAAAATTCCTTTGTTTCTGTATAAGACACCTTTCCTCTTCTCTCCATTCCTTTTTGTTAGTATTATACCAAATGGGTCTTCTTTGTTGCTTTTCTTTCTTTGAACAATATGAAGCCTTGTGTCCAAATCCATTGCCCACATAACATCTTACAATAAGAAAATATTTTTCTATATGGCTAGTATAGTTACTTCTCATACATTACATTGAACTGGATTCATTTTTGTAACTTGTTGAGGCCTAGAAAATCCTAGGTATCGACAGTAGGGATTCTCCCAATAACCATTCCCAATTAGATCGTTTATCGTTTGGTGTGGGGAATCCATCTGGTTAGCGTCCCGACTAACATAGAATTAAATGAAAATTTAAATCTATTTTACTAGTTGGGGCTCGATCCACCGTTTATGTGTGTTTTTTTATTATTGTTTTATAAATGATATGCAAGTGCCTAAATTAAATGCAGATGACCAGGAAGCAAAGAATTCACAATGTGATGTGTAGGTTCTTACCTCCCGTCTTATCCCCTTTTCTCCTGAATCACAGCAAGAAAATAAAAACTATACTAAACTAAATTATCCTATCTAACCTATCCCTAGGGAGAAAGATTACTATATATATGAGTAATGTACTGCATTTGTTGCACAAAGAATTTTACAGGTACCTGATAAATTCAGAATGCATAAACACAGTATAAAATTAACATAGAGATAGCTCAGTGTTTGTTAAAGCATTCATTACTCATTTTCTGCATAATATTCATAACAAAGAAAGGAAATCATTCACAACATAGAAATAGTTCAGAAGTTAGAACGATCTCACAGATTTGTAGAGTAAGCTAAAACATAAATAGTTCTATATTCAGCCATGTAGACATCATGCATTTGAAACTCCAACAACTCCTTCTCCAACAGAATTTTGATCCTATTTATTATAACAAGAAATAGTTCTTCTTACAACAAGTATTTTAAATGCTAGAGCTAGAAAAGTCCCTCTCCCATTTGACTCTATCTATATCTATACATTGTAAAATGACTTTTGGTCTTCCTTCCCTTTGGGCTTCCTCAATTTTCGGTTACATAAAGTTTGTCTTTAGTGTGTTAAAAAATAAATACAAAATATTACAAACATATCCATGTGTGGAAAGGACAAAAACTACTTAAGTGGACCCAATCAAACTATTTATAAATTCTTCCAGGTTGAAGCATCTAAGGTAATTGTCTCGAACTTTGTGGGCTCTAAAAATCTGACCATGACCTCATTTTTGGACAGCTGGCCTTTTATGTCTGCTACTCGTGGAGGAGTCACTCTCAACAGATCTTCTAGTAGACAGTTACTAACTGCTGCTTGGGACACAAAACTCTTTATCACCTTTGTATTTAAACTTTTAACTTGCTGTATACTTAACTCATCTTCTTGCAGTTTATCCTTTAGTCACTTTACGTGTTCTTCATGTGCTGGAAACTCATGCAGCCTTTGTGCTGAAGAGGTCTGACATTTGTTGTGAGTTAAAGCATCTTCTTGTAAAATTCTGCACATTTTTCCGTTGTCTGTTCAACTACTTCTATCAATCTCTCAGCAACTTTACTACTGAAATTTACAATATCACATTTGATTTGCAACTTTTCCAGACTTTTAACAGGTGCATTTTCTAGATGTTCTATGTTTGTCTCTAGCCATGTCAACTGGCCTTGTAGTGTCTCAAAAATTTCTTGGGTTTTTTCCTTGAATTTAGTATCCACAACTGATATTTGCTGTAGCCAAGATTCTACCTGTTTGATATTGAAAACCTCCTCTGCTAGCTTAATCTACACCTGATGTATCTTACCTCTAAGTGGAAGAGCATGCTCCTTTAGAGGAGCTATTCCTATCTTTATTTCATTAGAAGCCTTCAGTAATACTTCTAAGGAACTATTTTGGGCTTCTAGTTCTGCAATCAGAGCTTTATATTGTTCCGTCTGTTGGTCAGCTACGGATTTCCGCACTTCTATTTTCATGATCTTACTTTCTAAATTCCTCTTCTCCCTATCAAGGATCATGTTTGACTGTTTCAAATTATCCCTTTCCTCCCCTAGGATTTGGCAGTCCTGCTAAAGCTTCTCATAATATGAAAGAGTGGCTTCATATTTTCTCTTAGACTCTCGTCCTACTCTTTCCTCCTTCCTTAAAACATCCTTCATTTCTGCCATTTTACCTTTATACTGATCAAGGGTTTCAGTGAGATTGCTAATATTATGAGCATTTGCATTTGTAGTTGCAACACCCATGGAGGCCATTTGTTTGGGATCTTCTTCTACATTTTTTACGACCGTCTTTTCGGTCACTGTGGTAATTCCGAGTTGGGTTCCTATCTTTAAAGTATTCTCCATTTTCCACACAATCGAATTCCTTTTGGGATGAAAAATACATCCTCCAGGCATGCAACTTTATGCTATTTAGACAGGGTAAATGGCACCAACCCCAATTCAACCATAGGGATATGCCCTTCGGTGAGTATATTGCTTGAAGTGGAAGGGAGGTTCTCTGGATTGTTTTGAGTAGGAATTTGTCCTTGAATTTCATTATCCAGGTCCTCTTGATCTTTCTTTATTTGTTATTCTTGGATTTTTCTTGATTCTGCGCTTCCTGTTCTAGATTTTGAGTTTCTTGAGCTATTGATTTTTCTAACTCTGCAATCTTCTCCAGGATAGCCTCTTCTTCCTTTCTCTTTTCTTCTTCTTTTTATTTTATGGAAGCTTCTTCTTCTTCTTTTTATCACTGGGCTTATTCAGCTAAATTTTTTTTTGCACCTTCTGCCAGTCTTTGTGCAGTATCTTCTTTTCCTTTTTTTACAATTTCTTCTTCTTGACCCTTTGGTTCTAGATGGCAGCTGTTACTGCCTTTAAATCTGGCTATTGTGGTCTTCTTTTTGAGCCGCTTGTTTAAATCGGTCATGTTGTAGATATTCCTGTATATTTCTTCATCCTTGACCACATGGTCAGTATATTTGAAATTTACCTTAAGGAGTGCTCGATGGACTGCAACTTTACCCTGTGAGTCACTCCTGTGAAATGTCTTTTCTCCGAAGTGAAAGCTTTCCAGTTCCTTAACGAAATTCGGGGAACTCTTGAATTTAGCAAAATTATAACTCCCCACATAAAAAGGTAGTGGTGTAAACACATATTTCTTTAGATCAAACAAGTGACTTCCAAAGCCATCCAAGAAAAGTTGTCTCAAAGCTTCCTTATGAACTATGTAATATGTAGTGTATCTTGGAAACAATGAGGGTTCTTTAGTACCCCCATACATCCTGAGGTATGTGGCTTCTTCAGAGAAAAATTAATCCCCAAAATCTTTGATAGACTTCAAATCTCCCTCAAATAGTCACTTGCACTCCTCTAAGAAAATTAGTTTGTACAAAGGCATCAAGAACTCGTCACAGACTAGATTGTAGTAACTGTGGTATTTTTGTGCCCATAGTATTTGATAAGATGCATAAATATGGGATTTCTCTCCCTTTCATGTGCATTTTATCTTTTCAAATGGGTGGAAGCAAATTATGCAATCAACCAAAAAGGATCCCATGTAGAATTCATATTTTCTCTGGTGTAAACCTTCTTGGGTTGCAGTAATGGAGGTAGATAATCTGTTGGCTACTATATCAGCCCAGTTGAAAATTGTCCCTTTCATGGCTACATGGTATATCAATGGGATCCATCCAAACTTATAAGTTCTACCATCAGCTCTGCCGAAAATACTATTCAACATTAGCACTACCATTTTGTATGGGGTACGTAAATGAGCAGTTTCGTATTCCCCAAATTGTTTGTGCCTAAAATTATTCCCTTCAACTACCATCATCTTTGCTGTAGCTATGTAATCAAATTTTAATCCCTTGACCCAATCAGTTGTCATGCTAAATTTTGACGGAGGCAGGATGTATGCTTTTACTATAAATCTAGGTGTGAAGGATGCACATCCTTTGTCCTCCACATTGTTCATTATCATCCCTACTGCATCCACTTTGTGAGAATCCATTTGATGACCTCTGCGCAAGGAAAAATATCTGGTCTAGTGGATACCTTGGTGATTCTAGATCTCAGTATGTTGTCATATAGGGACAGGTCTTCCAACCCTGCCTCTGGAACCTTCTTCTCTACAAGCATGTGGTAGATCTGACCCCATTTGAATCCGGGTTCAGCTCCAATGACTAACTTTGTATCCTCCTACATTATTTCCACCCTTGGTACGGGTGAAATTTCTACATCTGAATTATAGTCTATGATCTTGGCTTTGTTTTTTCCCTTCTTCTTCATATTGTCTAGTACAAGCTGTGATTGCAATAACACAACAAAAATGTTTAAGCATTTACATCATTAAACAAACTTATGCATTTGAATGAGAATAGATAAATGACTATGATATGCGACACAAAAGTAGTATTCTACCTTACCCCGTTATCCTTGCTCATCGAGACAAGGAAAACACTTTGCAGTTTAGTAGGTAAAAAATTTGGTAACAAAACCCTTAGAAATAGGTGAGCCTCATCTAGGGCATCCTCTGCATTTTTCAACAACTTGAGATACCCTCTTTCCCACATACATGAAAAACTATAAGAGGCTCATAGCCCACAGGAAATGCACCGTGGCTTGACGGTGACGATGCCCTAAGTTCAAACCACCAGGACCAACATCCCTCAATGGAAAGATACAATACAGTAACCAAAACCTAAAGGGTTTGCTTGAAATGGGAAATCCACAATCTCTACTATAGCCCAAAGGCAAGAACTAGGTCCACTCCATCAAAGAAAATATCGGGCCTATAAAGATTCATCATTAGCTAATAGGCTTGTGGGAAAAATGCCTTCGAATGAAAAGGTGAAGCTTCATGAATACGTAAGGCGGCCACGACAAGGTTAAAAATATTTAAAGGAAAATGGATAAACCTAAAATGTAGGGATGGGGTCCTTTTAAACCCCAAAAAAAACAAACCACCTACCCACCCTTGCACGACGTATCAACAATTGACATATTGCATCTCTCATTAGACCACCAATCAAAAAAGAAGGTAAACGAAAACCTACCTGGCAGGAAAAAGGATTGAAAAATAGTCATGGATGCTTAGCTTGATGCACCACATGAGCTCCAAATGGCAGTTTCGACCAATCACATGAATGCTTCGAACTAGATAAAAATCACAAATAGCAGCTCTAAAATGCTTACGGTCAATCAAATAGTGGTAAAAAGACCTTTTCAATGGTGTATAAATAGATAACCATGGGTAAAAAACCAATTAAAATGGTAGGTGGGGCTCTTAAAACTGCACACACAAATTTAAAATGTCATTGGCACAAAAACATAGCGCATTGAATGATTGCAGCTAAGTCAAAATGAAAACAACCCCGACAACCACGGCTCCATTACCCCAACACAGTTGCAAATATCAGCTCAACACCTACAAAGACGCCTGCAATACTTTGTGGATTTGGTGGCCGAAACGACATCATAACGAACATTGAACAACAACCTCCATAGTGGCTCAAAATTGACAAGTCTTCCAATGAAGCGGGCTTGACTGAAAATCAGGTGGTCGAGAGAGAGCACTTCCTACCGTTGCGGCAAAGAGAAGAGAATTCACTTGACGTAGCGGGTCGCAAAAACAAAGGTAAGGATTGTTAGGATTATTAATCCTCCCTTGACGATACTTTCTATTAGATTATATTTGCCTAAATTAGGAACCTTAATTCATTATTTGGGTCCACTAGTACCATTGGGTCCACTTGGCCTAATGGGGCCACCTAGATCAGTTACTAGAGTCTGGGGAACACTACTATAGGCTAACTACCACTTAATGCATGTGCATGCATCGGCTTGGGCACCTCCTATACCAATCCCTACATTTTAGGAGAAACTGGGAGTCCCGAAACCAACCTCCATCAGTTAGGTGTAGTTGGAACAAATTAGTCTTAGTTATCCCCCACTTACATTCAGTTACTTCACAATCAGTTAGCTAGAGCTAAAAATGCATGGATAATGCATGGATACATGGGGAGGAGCGCTTTTCCTACCTACCACACTCAGTTGCACTGATTTAACTAGTTGTAACTGATTGATTGAGTTGTTGGACATCAGGGATTTGATCTTTGGACTCATACTTTGTCAGTTACTTCACAATCCATTAGCTAGTGCTAGTAATGCATGAATACTGCATGGCTGCATGGGGAGGAGCATTTTTCCTACCTACCACACTCAGTTGCAATGAGTTAATTAGCTTACACTAATTGATTGAGTTATTGGACATCAGGGAGTTGATCTGTTGGACTCCAATATTGATTGAGAGACCATGAGTTAGAGATTCAGTTAAATACAATCAGATCCATTTGGTAGATTCGAATTGCTACCTAATGCATTTGAATTCTTCATATTTGTAACTTATTGTACATTGGATTTATTATGGTGAATGATACTGTAAATTCCTGAGGCAATACTTGTATGTTTCCTGTGTGGTTTGTTTTACTTAGTTTGTATCTTTATTCTCCATTCAATTGCTACAAACATTATTATAACTCTCTACTTGAAGATCTAAATGGCATTCAAGTTATAATATGGTATCAGATCCTTTTTAGGGAGGGTTTCATGCTTGTTTCTCCCCCGTGAGGAAAAGCATGATTCTAACAGTTCATATGTTTTAGTGTTTTTGCAGTGAAATTGATAGGTTCTACATGGCTTGTGTGAAGGATGAGCAGAATGTCCTTTCCATACTTAGTAAACTAGCCTCTAAGTATTATGTATTTGTTTCCATATTTCATTCCAAGCGGGAAACCTTTCCTGATTGGAGAATTCCTTCATTAGATTCTTTTTATGAGTCCTTAATTAAGGAGAAAGACAAGTTGATTCGAATGGGAGTCATCAAGACATCCAAAGATCAAGCTCTCCTAGTTTATGACTCTTCCAGAGGGAAAGAAAAGGGGAAATCAAAGAAGAAGGAGCCAAAGGTAGCTGATTTGAAACCTAAACAAAATTAGAAAGCTTCCAAAGGAGCCTCCGTCTCTAAGAAGAAAAAGAAAAAGTGTCCCTACTGTATGAGGGATTTTCATCCATAATACTCATGCATGAAGAAGACCCTCAACCAAATGAAAGATCTATGTATACAGAACAATATTTACCTTCCACAAAGAGCAGTAACATTAGATGATGAAGAGTATATTGAAGAATATGATATATGTTAGCATGCAAGCCTCTCTCCGTCGAAGGTTTATGTGATAGATTCTGGAGCATCCAACCACATGGTTGCTTCTAGGGAATCCTTCATCACCTTCCCTCTATCAGGAGGACCTAGAAGTCATATGGAAGATGACTCTAAAATTCCATATGTTGAGAGAGGTTCAGATAAAATCCAACATGATTATTTCATGCCATCTCCTACAAAAAAGCAAATTGTTGAAGATGAAGAAGAAGCATATTTTTCCCTACAGTCAATTCGAATGGAAGAAATTATCCTTGAAGTGACTCCTTCTCCTGCTGCTCCAGAAGTGTATGATATCCCTGATATCTCACCTCCTCACATGGCTGATCCAAAAGAAGACATTCAAATCTATGTTTGTGAAGAAAAACACTCTTCCTATTCTTTGCAAAAATTCTCCAGTAATTCTTTAAAGTTTGTGTATAGTTTATCGGTAATTGTTTCGGAAACGATTGAGGAATTTGATTTCTCTATATATAATGATGTTGCTGGTGTGCATATCAGTAATATCAGTGATATTTCAGAAATAATACCATATTATAAGAGTGATCCATTCACTCTCATTAATTTATATTTTCCAGTAAATACCTACAGGATTACATGCACCGAAAATCAGAATTTTGAAGAAGGAGAAAATTGTGCATCTACCATCTCGGTGGAGCAAAGTTTTGGATCTGATATGAATTTGTTTGGATCTGATTTATTTTCTGATATGATTATATGTGATTCAAGCTTCAAGTTTCAATATCTTTTAGTATTGGTTATAACTGGTTTCACCATTTTTGGGGTGACAAATCAAGCACCGCAAGTCACTTTCAGTTTTGCTGTTGAGGATTCAATGTTAGTTATTTATTATGAATTTTATGATATCAGATTTTGTGAAATATTGGATATTTATGAAGCTATATCAGAGTATGGAGCTCAAGAATTTTCTCTCCACAGTTCCAGGGCTTCTATATCTTTGGTCACATGCTCATCTTCTCACAGAACTAGTCAAGAGGGAGACATTCTGCATGCTCCTAACACTTGGGGCTGATTTTACCACTCATGTTTTTCTGTTCAAGGATGAAATATATCAGGTTATTGGGTGTTACTTACATGGTTTGAATTCTCAAGAACTTTTACCCTCTCTTCAGTTGATTTCAGCTGCTCTACGTGGGTCCAGTTTTCATTGTGCAACTGTTTATATTTCTGATTCAGTTGGGTACATTGTTCTTCATCCAAAGAGGAAGATTCCTATAGAAATAAGAATTTTGTTTGGATTCATGAGTTCATGTGCAAAAAATATCCAAGATACTACTATTGCATAGTAGCAGCAAATATTTTCACAGGTTTTTTTCAAAATTTGTATTTCTAATTATTTTGAGGGGGCGGTTTTCCCATGAGGTTTTCCCCCGTTTCATCGGTTGTATTAATAATCATTTTTTAATATATTTTAGATTGTATTTCTATTGCATAGTAGCAGCAAATATTTTCACAGGTTTTTTTCAAAATTTGTATTTCTAATTATTTTGAGGGTGCGGTTTTCCCATGAGGTTTTCCCCCGTTTCATCGGTTGTATTAATAATCATTTTTTAATATATTTTAGATTGTATTTGGGTGACCTATGGTCTTGTTACCAGGGCCCACAGTTTTCCAAGTTAGGATTCAAGGGGGGTGTTAGGATTATTAATCCTCCCTTGACCATACTGTCTATTAGATTATATTTTCCTAACTTGGGAACCTTAATTCATTATTTGGGTCCACTAGTACCATTAGGTCCACTTGGCCTAATGGGGCCACATAGATTAGTTACAAGAGTGTGACAAAAATTTATAGAGGTTAAATTCCACTTAGTGCATGTGCATGCATCAGTTTGTGCACCTCCTAGACCAATCCCTACATTTTAGGAGCAACTGGGAGTCTCGACACCAACCTCCATCAGTTAGGTGGAGTTGGAACTAGTTAGTCTTAGTTATCCCCCTGCTACTTTCAGTTACTTCAAAATATGTTAGTTAGAACTAGAAATGCATGGATAATGCATGACTACATGGGAAAGAGCACTTTTCCTACCTACCACACACAGTTGCACTGAGTTAACTAGTTGTAACTGATTGATTGAGTTGTTGGACATCAGGGAGTTGATCTTTGGACTTAGAATTCATCAGTTACTTCACAATCAGTTAGCTAGTGCTAGTAATGCATGGATGCATGGGGAGGAGCGTTTTTACTACCTACCACACTCAGTTGCACTGATTTAACTAGCTTACATTGATTGATTAAGTTATTGGACATCAGGGAGTTGATCTATTGGACTCCAATATTGATTGAGAGACCATGAGTTAAAGATTTAGTTAGATATAGTCAGATCCATTTGGTATATTCGAATTGCTACCTAATGCATTCGAATTATTCCTATTTTTAACCTATTGTACATTGGATTTATTATGATGAATGATACTGTAAGTTCCTAAGAAATACTTGTCTGTTTCCTGTGTGGTTTGTTTTTCTTAGTTTGTATCTTCATTCTCCATTCAATTGCTGCAAACATGATTAGAACTCTCTGCTTGAAGATCTAAATGGAATTCAAATTCTAATATGGTATCAGAGCCTTCTTAGGCAAGGTTTTGATGCTTATTTCTCCCCCACGAGGAAAAGCATGATTCTAATAGTTC
This sequence comes from Pseudotsuga menziesii, assembly GCA_001517045.1. Taxonomy (NCBI): domain Eukaryota; kingdom Viridiplantae; phylum Streptophyta; class Pinopsida; order Pinales; family Pinaceae; genus Pseudotsuga; species Pseudotsuga menziesii. The sequence goes on along the minus strand of LPNX010161372.1, from coordinate 82,213 downwards.
GTATGTTTTAGTGTTTTTACAGTGAAATTGACAGGTGCTACATAGCTTGTGTGAAGCTTTGCAAGTCTTCCAGCCAGAGAAATTATGAGTTCACATACTCTTGAACCATGGATCCTCACAAATTCCAATTATCTTGATTGGAAGGTTGATATGCAGCTGGCCTTGCGCAAGCATGGCTACCATAGGATCATACATGGATGGGAGGCTGAACCTCATCAGTCGGTTGAGCGAAACAAGTTTCTAAACTATTGTGATGAAGCATTCAGGTACTTATGTACTTATATATATCCAGAGATCTCCTCTACCACCTAGAAGGATTGAGAACTACTAGATAAGCCTAGGAGAATCTTGATAGCTTTTTTAACAAACAAGATGAGCTTCGGGGATACATTCTAGAGAATGAGTTGGTGTCTTTACATCCCAACAGTTTCGAGACTATTGAGAAATTCTTTACTAAATTCAAGTCTCTAGTACTTCAATGCAGGCAATGCAGAATAGAGTGAAAGGATGAGAAGAATGTCCTTTCCATACTTAGTAAACTAGGCTTTGAGTGTTCTCTATTTGTTTCCATATTTCATTCCAAGTGGGAAATATTTCCTGATTGGAAAATTCCTTCATTAGATTCTTTTTCTGAGTCCTTAATCAAGGATCAAGACAAGTTGATTCAAATGGGAGTCGTCAAGACATCCAAAGATCAATATCTCCTAGTTTCTGACTCTTCCAAAGTGCAAGCAAAGGGGAAATCAAAGAAGAAAGAGCCAAAGGCAGCTGATTTGAAGCCTAAACAAAACAACAAAATTCAGAAGGAGCCTCCAGCTCTAAGAAGAAAAGGAAAAAGTGTCCCTACTGTATGAGGGGTTTTCATCTAGAAGACTCATGCAAGAAGAAGACCCTCGACTAGATGAAAGCTCTATGTATACAAAAAAATATTTCCCTTCTACAAAGAGCAGTAATGTTAGATGATGAAGAGTAGACTGAAGAAGATGAGATATGCTTGCATGCAAGCCTCTCTTCATCGAAGGCTTATGTGATAGATTCTGGAGCATCCAACCACATGGTTGGTTCCAAGTAATCCTTCATCACCTTCCCTCTATCAGGAGGAACTAGCAGTCATATGGGAGATGAATCTAAAATCCCATATGTTGAGAGAGTATCAGATAAAATACTGCATGATGATTTCATGCCCTCTCCTACAGAAAAGAAAATTGTTGAAGATGAAGAAGAAGCAGATTTTTCCCTAAAGTCAATTTGAATGGAATAAAGTCTCCTTGAAGTGACTCCTTCTCCTGCTTCTCAAGAAGTGTATGAGATCCATGATATCTCACCTCCTCACATGGCTGATACAGAAGAATACATTCAAATCTCTGTTTGTGAAGAGAAATTCTCTTCCTATTCTTTTAAAAAATTCTCCATTAATTCTTTAAATTTTGTGCATAGTTTACCGGTAATTGTTTCAGAAACAGTAGAGGAATTTTGATTTCTCTATCTATAATGATGTTTGTGGTGTGCATATCAGTAATATCACTGATATTGTGGAAATAATATCAGATTATAAGAGTGATCCAGCCAATCTAATTAATCTATAACTTCCATTAAATACCTATAGGATTAAATGCACCGAAAATCAGAATTTTGAAGAAGGAGAAAATTGTGCATCTACCATCTCGGTGGAGCAAGGTTTTGGATATGATATGAATATTTTTGGATATAATTTATTTTATGATATGATAATATGTGATTCAGGTTTCAATATTCAAGAGCTTTCAATATTTCTTATAACTGGCTTCGCCAATTTTGGTGTGACAAATCAAGCACCACAAGTCTCTTTCAATTTTGCTGTTGAGGATTCGATGTTAGTTATTTCTTATGAATTTTCTGATATAATATTTTGTGAAATATTGTATATTTATGAAGATATATCATATTATGGAGATCAATCATTTTCTCTCCATAGTCCTAGGGCTTCTATACCTTTGGTCACATGCTCATCTTCTCATAGAACTAGTCAAGAGGGAGACATTCTGCATCCGCATGGACACTTGCTCCTAACACTTGGGGCTGATTTTACCACTCATGGTTTGATTTTCAAGGCTGGAATATATCAGGTCCTTTGGTGTTCCTCACATGGTTTGAATTCTCAAGAACTTTTACCCTCTCTTCAGTTGATTTCAGCTGCTCTACATGGGTCTAGTTTTCACCGTGGAGTTGTTTATATTTTTTATTTAGTTGGGTACATTGTTCTTCTTCCAAAGATGAAGATTCCTCCAGACATAAGAATGTTGTTTGGATTCATGGGTTCACCTACATAGAAGAACCAAGATTCTACTGCTGCATAGTAGCAGCAAATATTTTCATAAGTTTTTTTTTAAATTTGTATTTCTGCTTATTTTGAGGGGGGGGGGGTTTCCCATGAGGTTTTCCCCTGTTTCCTTGGTTGTATTAAGCAAATTTTTTTAATATCTTTTAGATTGTATTTGGGTGACCTATGGTATTGTTACCAAGGCCCATAGTTATCCAAGTTAGGATTCAGGGGGGGTGTTAGGATTATTAATCCTCCCTCGACCATACTGTCTATTAGATTATATTTGCCTAACTTAGGAACCTTAATTCATTATTTGGGTCCACTAGTACCATTGGGCCCACTTGGCCTAATGGGGCCACCTAGATCAGTTACTAGAGTGTGGGGAACATTGATAGAGGTTAAATTCCACTTACTGCATATGCATGCATCAGTTTGGGCGCCTTCTAGACCAATCCCTACATTTTAGGAGCAACTAGGAGTCCCAACACCAACCTCCATCAGTTAGGTGGAGTTTGAACTAGTTAGTCTTAGTTAGCCCCCAATTACATTCAGTTACTTCACAATCAATTAGCTAGTGCTAGCAATGCATGGATAATGCATGGATGCATGGGTAGGAGTGCGTTTCCTACCTACCACACTCAGTTGCACTGAGTTAACTAGTTGTAACTGATTGATAGAGTTGTTGGACATTAGGGAGTTGATCTTTGGACTCATAATTGATCAATTACTTCACAATCCATTAGCTACTACTAGTAATGCAGGAATAATGCATGGCTGCATGGGGAGGAGCATTTTTCCTACCTACCACACTCAGTTGCACTGAGTTAACTAGCTTACACTGATTGATTGAGTTATTAGACATCGAGGAGTTGATATGTTGGACTCCAATATTGATTGAGAGACCATGAGTTAGAGATTTAGTTAGATACAGTCAGATCCACTTGGTAGGTTTGAATGGATACCTAATGCATTTGAATTCTTCCTATTTGTAACCTATTGTACATTGGATTTATTATGATGAATGATACCATAAATTCCTGAGCAATACTTGTCCGTTTCCTGTGTGGTTTGTTTTGCTTAGTTTGTATCTTCATTCTGCATTCAATTGCTGCAAATATTATTAGAACTCTTTGCTTGAAGATCTAAATGGCATTAATATATGTAGTGGTACATGGCTCAGTTAAGTCATGTAGCAGATAAGCCACTGAGTTGCACATAACTTAGATAAGTCATGGTACTCGACTCAGACAAACAAGGGCTGCAATATCTCTTGCAAGGTGCGGCCACATCAGCAGAGACATAGTAAAGACCTGAGATGACTATTTGATAATAGTCAAGGTCTTTGATATTATCAGTGAATATTAGATACTCAAGTGAGTTATAGTTAGGACTATTAGGGAGAAGTCAAACCTCTTGAAGAGGTCAGATAGCCATATAATTGGCTACTAGGGTACTTTTGTATAGAAAAGGAAAAATGATGAAACCACTTGGAAAGTGGTCAAGACTTAGAGAATCACCGAGAATGGCAAGTTCGCAGAGAAATTATCCATATAGTAAAAGATTCTAGAATTCAACAAGTAGAAATCAAGTGTTGAATATTGACAAATTTAAGATGACATTTTTCCTTTTGCAAGGAAGTTACACACTTTGATGTGTTGTAAAAGTTTGACATTATGGATTACAAATCCATGATTTCTAGTTTAGGGAAATTACATGTTATAATAGGTATATTAATGTATTTGATACATAGAAGACCTATTATATGTTGTGTTATCCAACTATTGTTTTATCTTGAAATTATCTATGGGTATTTCAACTAGTACTACATAACCAAGTGTATTACGACTAGTACTACCTATCGAGTAGTAGTGTAGATTAGGAAGATACTTGTTGGGTTAAAATCTTAAGTCTATAGTCATTCACTGTGACGATCAAAGTTGTGTCAAGCTTTCTGAAAACCATTTATTTTATGATAAAACACATTGATATGAAGTATCACTTCATCAGATACATGGTCCAATAAGATAAGATTTCAGTACATTGTTATAGAAGAGAAAATTGCAAACATATAGATGTGTTAACAAAGCCTCTACGAGTGAAAAAATTCAGGTACTTCTGAGACAAGATGGTTATGACAGAGAATGCCCCTCTCATTGAGAGGGAGTGTTAAATTTACAACATCAAGAGTCATTCTCAAAACCAATCTTGTTCAACCAGGATTGGGATTCATGTGTTGAGGTAGGGAATCCCAAGTTGGACTTAGGTACTTGGATTAGATCCTTAAGGTTGGACCCAAAGGATGAATAATGCTTTCAGTTATAAAAGGTTATTCCTCATGTGTTGAGGTGAATGCTTTGATTTATCAAAGTGATGATGTTGTAAAGTCTTCTTGTACAAGGCTCATGAATTGTATGTATCAAGTAAAATTATTGTATGGAACTCTAGTTATAGTAGGTACCTATGAGGTCGACCTCCAGTTATAGAGGTATTTTATTCTCATGTGGACCTACAATTATAGTAGGTACCCATGGGGTGGGCCTACAGTTATATAGGTGGATGCTTTACATGTTGAAGCATTAATATTGTGCGATATATTATATGCCATGGTCAATAGATAATATTAAATCTCCTCTAGAGACTGGCCATCTCTAGAGTGAATTACTTTAGCATATGATCATTTGTTTTGGAGTAATATAATATGATCACAACATTATGAAAATATTCTGAGTACAATATGATATGATAGATAATTAAAATTAGCACATATTGACCATGTAGTAAAGATGAGACATAGAGAGATAAATCATAGAGAACAAGAGAATTTAAATTGCACATGAGATCACTTCAGTTGACTAAGATGAAACTGAATTATTAAACTTCAGTTAAATATTTAGTTAATGTAGCACAATTTGCATCAGCTAAATATTGTTGAGCTTTAGTTAAAGGCACAATATATGCCCAAGCTAATTAAAGAACTCATAGTGGTCACTTCAAGTAAATAAATCATCATGATTTTAGTTAATAATAGTTAACTAAGTGTCAATAAATATGGACTATTTAACTAAAGTGTTTTGCATTGATTACACTTTAGTTAAACTAAAAGATGACTCTTAAGTCAATCAAAACATGACACTTATATTAATAAAGTGTTTGCATGGCGACACTTGAGTTAATGCATTATGACACTTAAGTTAGCATCCTAACTAAGTGGTAATGCATTCAGTTAGATGGCGAGTTCAATTTGGAGTTATTTAAGACTTACTTAATGTCAAAGATGCAAAGAAAGACTCATATGTTATGCATGATGAATAATCCAATGCAATGGATTAATTATCCATGAAAGGAAATTCATATTTTTAAAGGTGATTTTTATCATAGATCTTGTAGTTTCCCCGATAGATGAATCCAATACTGGATGGTAGAGGGGATAGGAAACCAAAGCCGTAACCTACATAAACCCTAACCCCTAATAGATGGATGGTTGTCATGTTGGTTAGGGATTCCTTCGCTTTATGCCACAAAATGCTCAAGTGAAAAAGGGGGAGACTCGATATTATCCTGAAAGGAAATACCTACAACCAGTCACCAGATCAAGCCCATAAAAGTGAATATGTAAGGTAAGATCTAGAAACCCTAGATTTAAGGGATAAGCCACAATTCAAGGCATATTCGAGTACGGGTGTTTAAGGATTGTTGGAATGTTACTTGAATCTATTATATCAGTGAATTAATGCGTTTAGAACTGATCTAGGGTTGGTGTGCTTGTTTAAAAGAACATACCCGGGGCCATGGGGGATTTAATCAGAAAAATGGAAAATACCTAGGATGAGGTCGATATCATGAAATTAGGCCTTCAAAACAAATACTTGAGATAAAATATTTGACAATAAAAATACCCAAGTGAAACTAGAACAAGAACATAGGAAAACTGTCTAGCAAACCAGCAAACCAAACAGGGGCATTTTCTCCCAGACTGAAACCAATGACTGGAGATGGGAAGAGGAGTCCAAACTCCAAAGCACCCTCTTCAACCTTCCTAATTAGAGAACAATCAGAAGATCGGACAAACAAACATGATCAACAGAATACAGAAAGGACAAGAAGTAAAAATTAATTTAGAAAGAGATACTCCCTGAACCGAAAACCCCAAGAGTCGATAAAAAGGTGAGTTGCCCCATAGATGCACCCTCTCTCTCCTAGCATGCCACCTTTCCTATAGATGAAATGGGTAAAGAAAAAATGCAATATATATCCCAAAAAAATCTCATTATAGAAGAGAAACAATTTTAATCATCATATCATCAAATCATTCACAAGATACATAGAGAGTAATTTCGGACAAAAATCTCTTTATACATTTTTTGGTTCCAGATCTCATGAATACAATGGAGAGATCACCTCTCTTAAATAGTTTGAGAGAGACGTAAACCCTAAATTCCTTTTGCATCCAACAGTTGGGATCATCAATAGTGGAGATCAATAATACATACATCAATACATGGATCAAGTGACTAAGTCAAAAGAGGGGGTGCACTTTGCTCAAGGACACATCTCCTAAATGAAAGTCACGATATAAAATAAAGTGTGACATGATAATACATGAGAGGGGGTAACAAGGGGCTTAATTTACCCTAGGCCCATTTACAACTTCAAATTATATGATATAATAGTGAAATACACCATTATCCACATAGAGGGGGTGCCCCTTGGGGGCCTTTCCTCTCCGTCTGAGCCAAAAAAAAAAATATAGATATCTGTTAATTGAAAACCATTAAAGGACTATCCGAGATGCTAAGACACATCATCTTCCAAAATTATAAGCCATTTCCTTGACTAAGGAGACCAAACCAATTTTTTCAATGAAATTCCTAGTTCATTTTTGCTGGTACAATCTCTGGAAAATGATAAATCCACCATAACTCTGTCTAGTACGAGAACTGGGGAAAATTGACTGCTTTGGATGACCTAGAAACATATAATAATGGTATAAGTGACTATTCATACACCCTAGAACATTTCTATACTCTAGGAGAACCCATCATACTGCCTTTTGTAATAAAATTTAATCATTTGGCCAATAATTAAGTGATAATAATAATTTTTTAGGAGAACTAGGGCCAAAATCTAAAAACTAAAACTGCAGTATTGGTCTTGGGCATGTATGGAACAAATATAGACCATGTTGTTTTCTGAGTCACTGCCTTGGGAATCGTGCTTGACTTGGTCAAACTAGGTTGACCAGGTCAAATTACCCAAACTGAAGGTGAGAAAATGTATCCATATCATCCTACAAGCATCTAGGGTAATAAATTATCCAATGGTCTATATCAAAACCAAGATTAAGTCAAGTTATTCCTAATAATGCTGAAAATAATAATAATAATAAAAAGATATGCTTGTGCTTCTGAAATAGCTTGGAACCTTTTGGAAATATGCTTGTTCATGCCATACTTACAAAGGGTAAACACTCTGCTACTGCTGGGTGAGGATGGGAAACAAAGGATAAGGCAAAGGGTAATGAACTTTGATTGACTTTGACTTTGTGGTCTCTCTGAATGACAACAAATACACTCAACCAAAGTGACATATACATAACAGATAGCAATAGGGGATGAAGGTGTATCACAAATGGATAAAGTACTTGGGCTTGTTTCCTTTAGAATCTAGCAAGTTTTCCTTTGAACTACTTTGAAAAGTAGGTCAACCTTCAAAGGAAGGAGCCCTGGAAGCCTTCTGGGCTCCAGTAATGACAAAGACACATCCTTTGCAGGCTAGTCTCACCTTGTTTCCCTTTGGGGGAAAATGAGCCGAACACTATACAAACAGTGAGTGCTCATCCTTTGATAATTAAGCTTTTATCAATACATTTCACATTTCACATAAGATAGAAGAAAACCTACAAGAGCAAGTGCCTTGGAAATCCTTCTTGGCTACAGTAAATTACTAAGGCCTAGCCCCACTGCTAGCAAGCAGTCCATAGTTTCGATGGGTTTGCCTCTCCCTGATACCCCCGTGGAGGGAATATGAGCCTTACATTATATAAATAGTGAGTGCTCAACCCCTTGTCCACTAACTAATTTTAAAACATTTAGACTTTTGCATCCTTTAGATATAGATTTTATGTGTTCCGATGCTTTGGTGTTTAGCAACACTGTTTGGGTGGAGAACTTGTTTTGAGGACTAAAGAATAACTTCTATTGAAACCAACCACACTAGCCAAGCCACATACTTCATAGCAAAAGACACATTACAACATGTATTATATCATGTACAAGGGTCAAAATGGGGAAAAGTTCTTCAATCTCACAAGTCTCAAACATTCTAAGTGATGGGATAAGAATTATAAATGGATGAAGTGGAGGGATGGGGACAAGTGAAATATAAGACCAACCTAGAAATAAGGTTTACAATTTGTACAAGCATGGCATGATCAATAGTATTCACAACAAGTTCTTTGATTAGTCATGGAACAAGTTCAAGCATTAGTTCAATATAATCATATGTCACCATAATCATCCTAACATAACAAGCATAAGTGTTTGACATACATCATAGAGTACAACTAAACCATAAAGCATATACCTGATTTCAACATATATAGCTATATCCAACTGATAAGGCCCCTCTGTACTGTGTGTACCAACTGTGATTTGTTGCTTTGCTGAAATGAACTAGGTCATCACCGAAATCATCTCAATGGACTCCTAAATCTCAGTCTTGGCAAGGAAAATATGATGAACAAGGCTCTAGAATGGTTGAAGCTGTAAATATCCATGCTAATACCCCATGTAAAAAGTAGCTTAGAATAGAACAAGAGATAAGTCTATATGATGCATTGTGGTAGCCTAGCTGCAAATGCATATGTGATAACAGTGAGGTGTAATGTTCTATTACTGGTTAATAGGGAATTAAATGAGGACTAATGGTACCGAGATCTAAAAAAAAACATCACTTATGTGTTATTATGCAATCAGTATATTAAAGAATTCCAACAAATCAGTTAGCAACAAGCATGCGATGCATGCGGGCCTTAAACCACCTTCCATTTGATAATGAGCAATTAGGCTGCATGCATGCAAAGTTAAGACATAAAAACCTCAATGTTATAAAATAAAGATCAGTTGAACCAAAAATGCATTCATTATTATTATTCACTTTGGAATTGGTTTTGATAGATCAACAACACAAATAACAATGCTAAGTTGGGGTTGAGGGCGTGAGTCCCTAGCCAACAGGTGTTTTCGACAACGGAACTTATCTTCCCCAACCACTTTCAGGATAGATCACAAATATTTATCATCGACACTTCATATTGTTTGATATTCATCAGAGATCCATCATAATCAAGGTGTGAAAGACATTCATGTCACAAAGAGGCGTAAATTCTTGAAGAGGGTGAATTGAATAGTTGGGTTACAATTAGCAGTTAATCTAGGAGATTTCAAATATTTTTCATGTCCTCACCAAATGATTTATAGGGGCCATATAACCTCATCTAGAAAATATGAATATCATTCTTGACCATCAGGAGCATTAGCGAATCATTCCAAGAAAGAGAGGGACGTCTTATTGCATGAACGACTTCCCAATTGGATAAGTAACAAGTATTTGACCTAGAGGACATAATATCAATACCAAACTCTTCAGAAGCAAACTATTACTTTATGTAGTGACTCCCAACACCCAATTCATCAATCCGAAGTAGATACAAATAAATTCAAGTGTAAAGAGAGTGTTTTCATGCATGGGCAAATTTCCTTGGAAGGCACATGTTTTCTACTTTATCCTCTCTGCATGGAATGCATGCTTGTTTTATATTGATCCACAAACATATCTATGATTATTCCTATTCTATTACAATCTATTTGAATCTTATTCGGTTATATATTTTGGGTTTTTGCACTATCTTGAAAGTTACATGCAAACCATTCTATGAGTTATGAACATTAAATAAACTCAAAACCTATAAAGACATACCAAACCAATTAGTATAAAGGCACAAAATATCAGTTTGGGATATTACATGATGCATCGAATTCCCATGCAACCATTTTCTTTAGTTTGCATGGAAGTGTTTCTGGCTTGTTATCAATGTGTTGGGCACATGGCAAGTTCATAAAGTTGATCTCTATTCTCTATTGCTCAGTATTCTCTCTTATCTTGCACCTGGGGTGCAAACAACAATATAATATTGTGTAAAAGACATTCTCTTCTATCTATCATAATTATACTCTAAATATTTGCTTTGGTTTTTCATCCTCATTGTTTTGAGGGTTTTCCAAAAGGTACATCTTGTTTTGTGGTTGAATGATTTATGTGACTGAATTTTCTATTGATTCCAATGTTCATTATTTCAGCAAATAAATTTTTAAAGTACAAAGATCTTTGTATTTTCTCCAAAATAAACAAAAGGAAGCTCCGAATCCCTATCTTGTGTTCTCTAGTACCAACAACAATGAAGATTCAAATTCTCATCCTTTCCCCTTCCTACCACCATGATAAGGATATGTTGTAGTAAAACTGTGAATACAATGATCTGTGATCTGTGTTTTCCACAACATGCAATATCAACATTGCAACTTCTGAAATATACGTCTTCTACAGTTAACAATATGCATCTTTTGTGATCTATAATATCAATAGTCTACAAATACCTGTAACTTCATGATTTGCGATATTAATAATATATAGCTTCATGCAACTTCATGATTTGAGATTTAATATATTTTTACGCACAAACCATTCTTACTTCAGTTTCATATTACCTACACAATCAAATTTGCATGTTAGCAACACATTTAGATTTTCACAATCGTGCTTGCGCATCATTTAGATTTTTGTAATCATGCTTGCGCACTAAACATCCTCATCTTCTATTCCCTAGGATATCTATCTTTACACTTTTTCATATCTCCATACTTTTTTGCATGGATACTAAATGAAGAGATCACTTCGTTTATTTATATGAGTGTTTGCTCACTCAATACTTTATTGTGAAAGGATGACTAGCATCGATAACAATTTCATAAGCCGACACACACTTTGACAATTTTGTGGGAATACTCACTATTATGACATCAATGACAAATTAATTCTAACAATAACATGAGTGACTCACTTGGGATATCCATTTTACACATGTAATGGATGTCAAAAGTTTATAAACAATTTCCTTTGACCATGACAAAGGACGTGAAAAAGGACATGAAACTAGGTATAATACTTCCTGATGTGGATGAGGGACTGAAAGGTCCCTAGATGGATGGAGTCTTATGTCTATTGATAATCCTATATAAACTGGGTGGTAACGATTAACATTGATGATAAGAGTTTATCCTTGTAGTGCACCAAGTGGGATAAGTTTTAGTTTTTTGAGACTCCTTACTTATCATTCGCATTGTAAAAAAAGGCCTAGGAAAGTATGGAACTCCCCAAATGTGGACATAGAGGTGACTATTTTAGTACCTTAAGGAGATTAAGGATGTACACTTCTTCCATATTTGACACCAAAAAAATTAAAAATCCATTTCTATGGAAAACCAAGGAGCATTATTTGAAAAGGTTACTCTTGTTTGGGAGGGAGTTTCCCCTCACAAAATCTAGAAACTTCTTACTGTGTCCAGTCCTCATTATTTTTTCACTTTGGTGAATTTTCCTTATTTGAATCTAGTTGTTTCGAATGATTTGTAGTTGCGAAGGATTATTTCTAGGCCTGTTTTTTTTTTAAAATTTGCATTCATAAGTTCTGTGGAGAATTCAAATTTTGGTTTCTTCCTGTAGCGATTGGTCTTGAGAAGTAAGGATTATTGGTTGTAAGTGTTTTTTCAATGAATGGTTTCCTTTTGGTTTGAATTTTGTGCAAACCCTGGTAGAGCATCTTTTAGTCAGTCGTTGTTAGGTTTGGGATACTAGACATCCTTATTTATGGATGGATGATAGTGTTTATATTAGAATGTCATTATGGAAGGAGGAATTGAGGGCTATTTGGGCCAAGATAAGTGACATTAAGGTGATTCTCCATATCATACAATCCTACTGGGATAGATTAGTGGAGGACATGTGCCATATCTCCTACCATATATCTATTATGGAAACAGATTTGGACGAGGTAGATGAATACATTTGTGTATAGAGACGACACGTTGAAAAATACAATTATAACATATAATTTGGCCTTTCCCACGACCAAATACTCCTTCTTGTCCTTGACCTCTAAAATTTCCACCCCCTGGGTTGAGGGTATTGTTTTTGTGGATACTGGTTCTGAGGGTATTGGTTTTGAGGATATTGAACCTGTGGATATTGAACTTGAGTTCACTCAACCTACAGTTGTTCATCATTCTTCATTAAATAAGTATCAATTTTTTTCTCCTTTAACAACTGATATGCCCTGTAGTATTTTTCATCATGGCCTACTGAATGAAAAAACTTGCAGTATAAAATGGTCGGCGCACTTACAATCTTCTATAAGTACAAACAATCTTTCGACTGATGGCCTCTAGTATGGAATATTCTACACCAAGGAATCTCGCGTGTATTTATCGGTCTCGGTGCTACCTATGTGACATAATTCATATATGTCAGGAAAATGTCTTCATGGTGTCTCTCTATTCTACATCTAGTACACTAGATCTCTTATTGTACTTCCTTCCCTTACTTAATATCTTGAAGTTTCAGTGTAAGGCTGTATAGTTGCGACTGGATTTGCATCATTCTGGTACTAGTCTCTCTAACATGTGAGGATTTCAATTTCATACACAATTCGTGAGCCTCGGTCTGCGACACAATATTTTTTTGCATTAGGGGGATTCACATGTACAGTACAAATGATGTAATAAACCATTCTTTTTGCTGAACATCCGATGTATGGAAACTTAATTTGGCCATTAACTTCTTAAATATCTGGTCGAAATCCGAAATAGATTATGTAGGCAATTTCTTAGTTTCTTTAAAATCCATAATGCACCATGACTCATATTTGGGATTTTTGAATTCATATTTCCTGCACATATTTGATCTATTTTTTTCTATGGGACTCTTGTCGGAATCACGAAGAATTTAATGTACCTATCCAATGCTCGACCCCTAAGGGTTGTGACCATTCGATCCTTCTTGATGGCTTCATCTTGGACTTGTCGCATAGTCCACATGGCTTCACACATAAACCAATATTTCTATGGGTCTTCTAACCCATTTCCATTAAATATTGGTAACTTAATATCATTCTTGGCCATTATATTCGTTCTAGGCACTTCTTGGCTAGTGGGAATCCCTTGTCTTCTATTCCCACGACTATTGTTACTTTGATTAACAAAACCAATGGGAGATGGGTTTCTAGATCTTACCTCTAGAGATGTACACGGGGTAGTGAGTATGGTGTACTCGTACTATGGATCTGGAACTTCTTCCTCCTCTTTTTTAGGTATAAGATGGTATTCCTCTTCCTCATTGCAAGAAACTCTGTCAAAGTGTGACGACAATTCGTAGTCTTATGTTTTGGTCATGCTGCAACTTCCTCTTTTAGTTGCATTCCTTCTCCTCTTTCCCAACCATAATCTTCTTCCACTTCTAAGACATCCACCTTGTATTTTAGTCTCACTATCACTAGGAAACATCTCAGCTTAGTCTACTCCATTTTTCTTGAACTTCTGTTGTGACATATCCTAGGTCTCTATGCACAAATCCTTATTCTTCATACTCCATCCTTAATATTCCTTTCTCGTATACAAGCATCTTGATCCAAACCTTTAAAGACTTCAAATAACGACCTTTAGGTCCTTGGAAATTTTTTATTTCTGCCTCACTGTACGATTCTTTCATGTTGAAAAAAATTTAAGTGATGTATCCTTTCAAAATGCTATCAACCCATAACTCATTCTCCCTAGATATGGGGTTTCTAACAATTTTCAACCATTGAATTACTCGAGGACTCCAATCTATCGATTCTCCCCCTTGGAATTTTCTCTGCTGGGTTTTTAGCCTCAACAACCACTCATACAACATAACATGAAATTCACAAAAGAAAATATCATGAATATCTGTATATAGGTATCAACCAACCACTCAGTCGAATTTAGCTGAGATCCTTGAATTTATTTAGTGCGAATTCTAGTGCCTTAGGATCTACCCAATCTTGAATTTCTGGATTTGTAGGGTGCCAAAAAATATCCCCACTAAAATGATTTACGGTCTCATACACATAACCATTTATTGGATTTATCCTTTGTTTTACCCAGGTTTAGATCCTCGGTCATCAACAAAGACCTAGATATCGGCTCGACAGAGCAGGCCTCAGTCGACAACACCTACGACGCAGATGCTGTCTCCTTTGAGATATCCTAATGGGGAACTACCAGAACTAGGTTTCTGCAGTTAGGTGGGGATTTCTACTCTCGCTGTACCTTATCATAATGCTAGATTGAATACAAGGTTTATACTTCTTATCCCTTGTCTTTTCATTCAAGATACCAATCTACTTATTAGTCGACACATATCATAATAATCATCCTAACAACCTTATTATAGATTCATTCAATAAGTAGTGTGACAGAACCATATGAGGGATTCTTCATAAACAAATGTAGAGCGACACATTCATATTTACTTATTTACAACATATATGGGACATAAATAAGCACATTAATTGATGACACACATAGTTAACGTAGAAATCCATATGGGAAAAACCACAAAGGTGCTCTTCATTTGGCATGAGAAATATATTAGCACCTTTTGTCTGTGCACTCAGCTTGTAGATTATTCTCTAGGTATTCTTTACAATTCAGAAATACTTCTCTCCCCTCATGCTCTTAAGTTTTAGGTCTAAGTACTTCCTCTCTCCTTCAATCCTCTGTAGATCCGTACACATCCTGGATTGTTCCTCTAGCTAGTCTACTTTCCTCTTATCTTCTCTAACAAAGTAATCAATAATCAACATTAGTCCCACACATAAATTGATTTTTCCCTTTTATAAGATTCTACTTGTCCTAATCAACTAACTCTTTTATGTTAGCCAACATGCTATCATTTCTATTCTCGTACATTCAGTTACAACTAAAAATAGGCACTATTGGAACAAAATACAATGATGCTTTGTTATCAAAAGTGTTCTTTATTATAACTAACTCCTTTTCCACGATCAACCGAGATATTATTTTCATTGGTCTTCTCTTTTTCTATTGTGGCTTCTCTTATCGCCAATCCTTTCGTCATGGATGCTATTCCATTGCAACTTCTCTTCCATCACAACTTCTATTTTTTGTCTTGTGACCAGATTATTTATCTTCACAAGTAGAACTCTGGATGAATTCTACCTAACCTTTCCTAGGGCCAACACGGAAATGGAAAATTTAATGTGGAAAAACAAGATATTAATTGAATATATCATATTTAGGTGCCGAGAAATCTTCTCGTGAATTAAATCTCAATCCTCGGACCTACGAATGACACCAAATTATCAAGGCTAACTGTAATTCAAAACTCCCTCTTTTTTAGTTATAAGCAATAATTTCTAATTTCTTTCTTTTGAGAAAAAATACAATTATGTTCATAAGACCTTTGTGGCTATCAAGGATTACATTTGAATTGTATGATCCATACCATGCGTGAAAATGAAGAGAATTTTCATATCTATGAGGATAAATGTATACATATGTATGATTTTAAAAATATTTACGACTAGAGTAATAAACTTAAATGTAAGGTTCATGTTTATAGTTTATCACATGAAGGAAACCAAGCACTGATTATTCTATGCATATGGATATGCCCTCCTAAACCTTGACAATGGATTTGTCTTGACTCTATTTTCCTATGGAAATATTTTTCAACATCCATTATGTTCTGCATCTAGATATGCAATCTCCTTCATGTGAATGGATTGTTCAATAACAATAACAATGAGAGAGAATATCTATATGTTAAGGTTATTTAATGGAGAGAGGACTAATAAGCACCAAAGGAAACTTTTAAATAAATCAACTCAAGAATACTAGTGCATTTAACGAGGATATAGGGTGAGGATATCATAATTACAAGGATGAAAAAATTCAACGAGGCATCATGTTATCAAGGATTCTCGTTAAATAAAATTTCCCATATTATTAATCATAAAAAAAAATATATTTGAATTCTAAATAACAATCATCAATAATTATAAGAATAAATATAAAATTAAGTAACAAATTTACTAATCATTTCATTAGAGAGAACAATATTCATTCAACAAACTTGCCTCTCTCTATAGACAAAAATTCTTCATTAAATAAGGGAAAACATAGTTTTTTTTATGATATATGAAATATTTCCTAGAAAGGAAAAAATAAGCAAAAACATGTCCAGAAGTGGAAAGCCATAGACGACAGATTGCATGGGAAAACATAAAAATCAACATGAAGGAGGTGAAAAGCTTCATTATACTAGAAGAATACTAAAGACATGAAATGCTCATATATTTCATCATAAAAGGGATCAATGAAATATTCAAATAAAATCCTTTAGAATTCACTTATGAATTTATTTGAGAAGAAATGATGTCATGTATATGGTAGCTCATATCAATAATGAGAATAGGAAAGAGAAACAGACAAGGAAACATGTATTCTCCGATAAAATTCATATGTTGGAATGCCTTGTTAAGATTCCATATGATTATATAGATATCATTAGTATTCAGTTCAATTTCATAACAATAACATATGAAGGATCAATGAAAGAAAAATAATCACAAGATAGACACAGATTTATCCTGGGAAATCCTCAAAGGGAAGAAAACCCAACAAAACTTCCCCTATATAGATGTATCAAAAGTACAAAGATAAAACCCCAAACAAGTGCTATTCCTCCTTGTATATATCTCTCTCTCTCTCTCTCTCTCTCCTATTCACTATATACAACTCCTCTATTTATACTCTTTCTTACACTTGAATTTTCCCTAACAAGCCGGCCCCAACAAACTTACTGGGATGACTTCACCTAGGAAGTCACAAAACAATATTATATTATATTAAGGAGGGTTCTATTGACCCGACCTACAACGAAGGTCTTACCTAATGAATTTATGATGACCAAATACAATAGTAACATCCCGACAGAGGAATAAAACATCTCCCATAGGTTACATCAGTAAAATACATTTAGAATATTCTTTGAAGTTACAATATTTCAACACTCCCCCTTAACGATAAGAGTATTCTACTGACAATAGCGTCATCAAATGTAGGAGCAAGGAGAGAGAGAACATATGCAACAACATAAAGGTGATACATCTATATGTCACTAGACATTTTTAACAATCATCAGCAATTGGAACAGTTACTGAACATATTCAACATCTTTAGCACTGGAACATCATATTCGAAAAAAATGAGTCTTCATATTTGATCTTCATCTTCTGCAGCACTCAATTACTCGATCCTCTACATCATTCGATCACTCGATCCTCTGCAACGCTCGATCAATCTATCCTTTGTAGCACTTGATCACTTGATCCTTTGCAGCAATCGATCGCTAGATCCTTTGTAGCACTTTATCTCTTGATCAACATCATCATCTTCAGTAGCAACATAACCTGCAACACACATGATCCAATTATGGGATGATCAATCCCTATCACTTTAGGACATAGGTCCAAGGACGATGCAATCCTACCACTTTCTCAGAGACAAATGATTGGACCTTGTCACTTTAGGACATAAGTCCAATGACGATGCAATCCTACCACTTTATTGGAGACAAAAGTCAGTGGATTCAATTATGGGATAATGGTCCCTATCACTTTAGGACATAAGTCCAAGGACGATGCAATCCTACCACTTTTTGAGAGACAAAAGTCAATGGATTCAATTACGGGATGATCAATTCCTGTCACTTTAGGACATAAGTCCAAGGACAATGCAATCCTACCACTTTCTCAAAGACATAAGTCTATGGATTCAATTACAAGATGATCGACCCCTATCACTTTAGGAAATAATTCTAAGGATGATGCAGTACTACCACTTTATCAGAGACAAAAGTATATAGATTCAATTTAGGACTAATGTCCAGGGATGATACAATCCCACTTCAATATCATCGACCTAATCCCCCATTTTGAGGAGGGTCCACATCATCAACCTGCTCCTCCTTTTCGAGGAGGTTCCATATCATCAACTTGCTCCCCCTTTCTGAAGAGGGTCCATATCATCAACTTGATCCCCCTTCCGAGGAGCGTCCATATCATCAACATGATCCCCATTTCCAAGGATGGTCCATATCATCATCACTCCTCCTTACGTGGAAAGTCTGTAACATCATCATCACTGTTCCTCCATATGAGGAAAGTCTTCATCATCACCATGTCTGTTCCTCACTACAAGGAAAGTATTCAAAATCATCATCATTGTTCCTCCCTATGAGGAAATTATTTAGCATCATCATTATTGTTCCTCCCTCTGAAGAAAGCATTCAACATCATCATCATTGTTCCTCCCTATGAGGAAATTCTTTAGCATCATCATCATTGTTCCTCCCTACAAGGAAAGTTTTCAACATCATCATCATTGTTCCTCCCTATGAGGAAAGTATTTTCATACTAGACCAACCTTGTCATAGAAGTATTCAAACTTTACTTGAGACAAAGGCTTGGTTAACACATCAAAAACTTGCTCATCGGTACTCACATACTGGAGCTTTATAACTCCCTTGTGTACCATGTCTCGTATATAAAAAACTGGATTTCAATGTGTTTTGACTTATCATGGAACAATGAGTACTCTGTCATCTTTATACAACTCTGGTTGTCACATAGAATCATTTTGGTATACAACTCAAGATCAAATAGACCTGAAATCAAATTCCAAATCCATATCGCTTCACAACTATCAAAACAAGCTGCTATATACTCTGCTTGACTTGTGCTGAGAGCAACACTGGACTGCTTACTACTAAACCATGAGATCATGGTGGATCCAAGACAATAACATCTACCTAAGGTTCTCTTCCTTTCTGAGGTACTTGCAGCTCAATATGCATCTATATAACCATATATTCTATAGCCATGATCTCCATCATATTATAGTCCAAATTCTATCATACCTTTCAGGTACCTCATCACATGCTTTGCAGCTATCATGTGAACATGTCTAGGTTTAACTAGATATTGAATCGGGGTGTTCACAACAAAAGATATATCTGTCCCGGTATTCATCATATACATCAATGAACCAATAATATTTTTGTACCGAGTTACATCCACTAACTCTGATGATTCATCAGACAACAACTTCAGGTTGGTATCCATGGGTGTGTCCATGGATTTACAATACAACTTATCAAATGTTTTTAATATTTCCACAATATACTTTTCCTGGTTGAGAAATATTCATTCTATCCTTTGCCATACTTCCAAGCCTAGAAAATAGTGCATCAAGCCAAGATATTTCATCTCGAATTATTCAACGAGCTTCTTCTTGCATTCTACAATCCGTTTCTCATTTCCTGTTAGAAACAAGTCATCCACGTACAATAATAGTATGAAAAGTTCATCATCCATAACCTTAAAGTAAAGGTTAGGGTCATATTTACTTTTGGTAAAGCCCAATCTTGTGAATAATCTATCTATCCTTCCATACCAAGCTCTAGGAGCTTTCTTCAATCCATACAGAGCCTTCTTCAACTTACATATGTTAGTTCATCCTTCTTCGACTTCAAATCCTTGTGGCTGCTCAATGTATAATTATTCCTCAATTACACCATTCAGGAAGGATGTCTTTACATCCATATGGTGTGTACTCCACTTAATAATGGATTCAAGTGACATGATGGTTCTAATGGAAGTGTACCTTGCTACTGGCTCAAATGTCTCTTCATAACCAATTCCCTCTTTATGAGAGAATCCTCTATCCACAAACCTTTCATTGTATTTTTAATACTTCCATTAGCTTCATGGTTTATCTTGTAGATCCACTTGGAAGATATCACACTCTTGCCTTCGTGTTTGGGAACTATATCCCAAACATCATTCTTCATTATTGATTGGTATTTGTCTGTCATTGCTTCTACCCATTCTTTCTTCTGTACAACTTCTTCATAATTGGTATGTTCTTGATCTACAAGATCATACATCAAAGCTACATAAATGGAGAACGGATTTGATCTCTTGCTTTCTCTTGTGGAGCCTTTTGGAGCTCCATACTTTCTTGTCCTTTTTAAAAAAAAATATCAAAATTTGTTACAAATTTGTCACAATTTTCATTTTTTTTAAAATTTATTCTCTGCTTCTTGTATGATTTCTCTTACCCAAGCATGTTTTATCTTTCATTATATATTCATAGTAGGATTTTTTTGAGGTTTTATCATATTATGGTCCTCTGAAGTCTCATTTTTAGGGGAGGGTGCAACTTCTTCATTTCTAGGAGGTACATATTCTTCATCTTCATATGCTTCTTCATGGTGGCACTTTTTGGATCTCTTTAGAGCTACTTCTTTGTCAAATTTTACATGCCTACTGATCTCCATTTGATGGAATCCTAGAATGTATATTCTAAATCCTTTGGAGACTTCACAGTATCCAAAAAAATTCCCTTCTTTCCGGAAGGGTCCAACTTGGTTCTCTTTTCTTTTGGAATATGAATATATATTGGATAACCAAATTGTTAAATTATTGAACCATTGATCTACATGAAAATGAGAGAAATTGAAAGGTGGAATTTTGTAGTGGAATATCAAGAACAACGTACACTGAACAAGACAAATTTGGGACAAATCTGATAAGAATTGATTAGTTAATTACAACATTAATCTTCATTATTTCCAGCAGTATACAACAATGTTACAATAAGGAGAATCTGAATCATGTAGATAAGATTCAAATCTACCAACTCAACCTCACTTTCTGGCTAACTAGGAGTGTCTAAATCACTACATGGGAGCCATTAGTCTAACTATGGATAACTAAATAAGTCTGACAATTAGTTAAACTAGTTAAACCAATTAAACTGACAAGGTAGGTGGAAAAAGGAACCACTTCCCCATGCAACCATGAAAAACTGGTGCTATACTAATTGAGAGTGATCTAACTAAATGTAACTAAAGGTTGAATTAGCATAACTCATTACCTACCAAAACCAACTGATGGAGGATTCTAGTGGCACTCAGAGTGGCTCCTAAAATGTACGGAATAGTCTCAGAGGAACTTAAACTCATGCATGAACATGTAGTAAGTGGAAGTTAACCTCTATATGTGTTCTCCATACTCCAACACAGTAAATATGTCTCCCTATGCTAGAAAAAATGATCAATAGACTATATATGGACAAGGGAGGATTATAATAATCCTAACACCCCCCCTTAATCCTGACTTGGACAACTTTGGGCCCTGGCAACTAGGCCAAAAGTCACCCATACAATCTAATGAAAAATAAAACTGCTTAATAAACTAAGGAAAATGGGGAAAACCTCATGGGAAAACCCCCACTCAAAATAAGTAGGAACAAGAAAAACAAGCTATTCTTAGGAGAAAAATCTTCCTCTTTGGGAAATAACTTGCAAAAATTTTCTGCAATTTGTAGCAGCATGGTTCTTCTGTGCAACAACATCCTGAAGATGTGCATGTGAACCTCTCAATGTTCTGGTAATCTAATGGATTTTGCATGTGTTTCTTCTTTCTGGAGGAGGAAAGGAATGATCAATATTGTTCTTCTGTGGGCCAAATGGTTGATCATTCGCTATCATCAAGTAGCACTTTCTTGGAAGTTTGTTGCACCACTCTTTAGATAACGAAGATGTGTGAGAGAGTGCAACATGATCATTCTGATACTGGGACCTTGTTCTCCTTATGTATTCTAGATTCCCAGCTCCATCTCCAGTTGCTTCAATGCACTTTTGGGCCCATTTAGGCTTAGGCCACTGATTTGGAACGGGAGCTAGATCTGGATCTAGATTCTCATGAGGTACAAATTTAATATTAGGATCATGTTGAGCTTGTTCCTCTTCATATAAATCTGAAACATGTGATAAAATATCATCATCAAAAGGAAATGAAAGAGTGTTTATACCTTCTTGTGCTTCGGATGGTGGTAGATCAAGTAATTGATTTTCTTCAAACTAAACATGTAACATCCCCGACCCTCCGACCGACGAAGAGGATGCTACCCATTACTACTATCTACTCGAGAAACTAGTCCCATGAACATACAATGTTAAAAATTGAAATGCATTGAAGTAAAATATGCATAGATGCATAATTATTCATCATACAACGGAAGAAAACTACATTCCATTCAAGCATTTAGCATGTTCATAATTTTCATTAAACATCAAATACAATTGTAGAGGTGAAATAGATGAGAATAATTATTTTATGAAGAAGTTCATCCCGCAACCAGCTATGTCGCTACAACGTTCCACCCAACCATATGCCAGTGTGCTCCTTAATCTCTCAGCAACACTGCCAAGAAGGCTCACACATAGCCAAGGATATGGTTGGGTGGAACATTGCAGGCTCACACATAGCCAAGGATATGTCAAGACTTAGGCAAGCCAACACAGTTGGGTTTATCAGGCAAAGAGTGCACAACAACACATAATCAAGCCAACAATTTGGGTTTATCAGGTTATTAGGAGATGGAAGCACTGTCTGCTAAGCTAGTGGGCTCACTGAAGAGCTAAGGATGCCTACACCAGAACTATCTTGACTCCTAGGACACCCACACACCCAACACAAGGAATCATTCCCTTCTCTGCTACACAGTCCCTCAGGACATGTCTTCCCTTCCAATTCTATTCAAGGGGTGTAGAGAAGAGAATCAACCATCTAGCTCTGTCTATGAGGCTCCTGCAAAACACTAGGTTGTCAAGCGAACTCCTTTCCACTCCCACACGGTCCAAAGACCAATTGCATACACAACAATACACACCATTTCTGGGTAGAGGAAAACAATTCAACCACAAAATTTATTACCAAGGAGGCTAAGAACAATCCACTAACAACAGACCGTATCCCAGGGACGTTTTGGCCCTAACGTGGCAAAAAACGAATACAATAGACAATATTTACAATGCTGGGCATGATAAAAAACGTCTTGTAAGCTAAAATTAGAAATGGTAAGTGGGTAAAACAACCCCAAGAGACAAAATCGATTTCCAGCTTGGAAAATGGTGGAGAAATGCAACAAAAATGTTGGGGAAGAACCCAACCACAGATCATCACCCAAAAATTAAATTCTCAGTCAGAGGAGAGTGAATAATGACTGTCCACATGAGGTAAAAACACACATACAACAATTCCAAAATCGAAATTCACACACAACAAACTTCCATCTGTTTGAGAGAGAGCCCAACGTGGATTTTTGATGATGGGGAAAACGTCCAGGGTCCAAAATCGTGAAGGAAGAACACAAAGACAACAAAATCATGGAGGTAAAACAACTCCTAAGCTTCCCTGCGTGAGCAAAAATGAAGAACGTGGGTGTATGGCAGAATGGCCTACGTTTTTAGGCATTTTCCTTGCCAAGGAAGTCAAAAAACGTTTTTCAAAAATGGGTCCTCTGCCCAATTCGAATTTCTGCTCAATACTCTTCCCACTCCATGCAATAACTAACTCAACCACATTTTGGCAGAATTTAATGATTGGGGAAAAAGACAAAATGGGCACTTGAGGGTTTGTTGGGATCTCCCTTTGACATTTAGCTTCTCCGCATTGGCCCAAAGGTTTCAATAATTTCCCTCATTATTCCTTAGGAAAATCATGCCCTTTTCATTATGGTTGCATTGACATAGCTGGTTGTGGGTATTTTAATTAAAATGCATAATTACATGATGCCAAAAATTATAACGTGTTGGCTAGCATGAAATACCATCGGAAACGATTTTAATCGTCGAAACATAAAACGTTAAATCGATGGTGGGGATTTTTCCTTTAGATCCACACCACGATTAATTACAATATATACATCATATACATTTAATGCAAACGGGGTCAAACCGGGGTGTTACATTCCCCTCCCCCTTCAATAGCATGGTCCTCGGTGCTTTACAAAATTGAACAAAATGCTACACTGGTACCGCCTCAGTGTTCCACAGAATTGAACAAAAATGGATGTGCCAACCGCATGGCATCCTCCAGCTCCCATGTATCCTCTTCAGGACCTTAGTGCTCCCATTGCACCTTTACCTGTCCTATGGCTTAGTTCCAGAGCATTGTGACCTTCCTGTCGAGGATCTGCATTGGCTCGATTTGGAACTATCCCTCGGGTTCCACCTGAATCAGATCCCAATTTATCACATGGTTAGGATCATGTACATATTTATTAAGCAAAGAAACATGAAAATCATTATGAGCTCTAGTGCTAGTAGGAAATGCAAGTCTATATGCAACTGGACCTATTCTTTCAAGCACTTCAAATGGCCCACAATATCTTGGTGACAACTTGGAACAACTTCCAAGCTTCAAGGAACTCTTCTTTTCCCTCACTTTGAGGGGACATGCCATGAATTCTTATTGGATGGATTCTCTTTAACAAATGCATAGTTTAAGGACATGGGATGAATCTATACAAATATTTTCTTATTCACCTATTCGTTAGGATTTTTATCATTAGGTCTCACTTGTATGGACACATATTTATATTCTTCCTAAAGATGAAAACTTAGGAGGTGCTTCATATACGACAATATTTTCTAAAACCTATTTCCTCTACTACAAACAATTTACAACATCTTGTTCTAGTCCATTAAACATGCCTCTACTTATTCATGGAAATATAATGTCATGTACTTAGAAATATGCCACTTAAAAGGTTTTTCCTTGGTGAATAAAAAAAATTATATGAAAGAGGTGCCTTATCATATTTTTCAATTTACTTATCCTTGGTATTTATAACTCTCATGGATAAAAAAAATATGTATGCTTAATGAATGTCTTGTTCTCTCAAGAATGTATTCAATATTGATGTACAATGTTTTATTGCCAAGGTATAACTATATGTTGTCTATGTTCACACCATATTTCCATAAAATTGGAATTTCAATCTTAATAACACTACATTTGTGTCTTGCCCTTGTATTCATATTGGAGCACCTCAATTGTTGGTATTCTTAGTGTCCCAACCTTTACTATAATGCTTGTTTTTTAATGTTAGGTTTCAAATGTCCCAAACTTACTTTCATTAAAATATTCTTTGTTAAATGACTTTGATTAGCTTGTAGGTTCAATAGCCCTAGTTTGTATGATGTCTTTTGCCTTATTCGAATGATGATTTCTCAAGTGTTTTCTTCTCACCAGCATAATAGAAATTCCTTGAAGACAATTACAGGTTACATGTATCACTTCTTAGTTGCATCATTGATGGAGTTCCCTACACATTGATGTTACTGGGGATCGTAGGACCACATGGATGGTTGATTATAGATTGAAGGGAGACTTATAATATGAATTTCATTCTTACATAAGTTCCATGTTGTACTAGTGATATACATTGTATGCTTAAAGTGGATCATTTGACAAGGAGTGTTCCATTCCAATGGTGAAATAATTGTTGTTTAATCATGGATCTACCTTGCTAAAGAGAATTCCCTTTCCAAGAACACATATATGGAAGTATATAATTTCCCTTGGGTAATTACACATTATCGAGGCATAATTCACATATTTGGAAACATATTTCAACTTCCATATATTTTGAGTAAGGGATGTTTGTTAGAGACATTTTCGATATATTAGGTAAGATGTATGCATAAGAGATGCCATGTGGCATTGTTGACATTATAAAACCCTAAAATGAAGATTAAATGCATGCTTTAATAAAGGGTTTTAATAATTCTAACCAATCGAAAGGGAGAGCTTCACCTTAGGCTTAATAAGTGGAAATAAAGACCCATTCAAAGTGTTTGATTGATTTACTATTGAAGTAATGAAGGATATTGTTGTTGTTATTTCTATTGTTTTGAGAGGTTTTTCTTGGCGTAACTGTGTTGATGGAGGGAAATATATAGTATAAATAGCAGGGATAGTATAAATAGTAGGGTTTATTCCTAAAAGAGAGGCTTAATTAGACTCTCTCCTGTTTGGTGTAGGAAAATCCATTTGGATTCTGGCTCGAAAACCATTACTAGTATTGGGGTTTTAGTGGTTGTTTCCTAGTACACCATTTTGGGTTTTATAAGTGCAACAAATAAAAATGAAGCTAAACTAAAATACCAAATGCAAATTCCTTAAAATAATCTATAAAAACTAAAAAAAAGATATAAATATGAAATCAATAAATGCAAGAGATAAAAGGAATTAATTCACAAGATCACTATTTGAATATATGATAAATACTAACAAAATGTTGAGAATAATATACAACTACAACCTCATATCCAACTAATTTTACCCTAACCAGAACAAGAAGAGCATAAAATTGTTTGACGCAAATATCAGAAAATATGTTGGAAATAATTAACAAAAAAACATTCTTACCTAAACCCCAAATTACAATCAAGAAACCGAAGATAACCTATAAAATTATTTGGAAGTAATCATTCCATACTCCAACAAGACAAAATATTGAAGCAAGAGAAAAAATAAATAAATACCAAGTTGTGAGAGTAATCTATAATAAAAATGTATCATTTCCATAGTCTTCTAGAGTACCAAAGAACAATAAGAATATTCTAAGCCATCTCCATAGCACAACATAAATATCTAACAATAGTCTTGGCTAGTGAATGGCTTCTCTCATTAAAAAAAGATTAATTACATTTCAACCAAGAGCTAGTAGCAGTGTCTTCTTATAGTAGAATAGTATCTATCTCAAAGTGGGGAAATACCTTCCTTATTTTCCTTCATTACATTTATATAAATTTTTTCCATAATTACCTTTCTTGATTCTTGTGTTATTTGTAAATTTAGGGGTTTTAATAATAATTTTTCCTCCATTTTCTTGTTAATTTTGATTTTATACCCCTTAAAATATGTTTACATAATATTTCCTTTTTAATGGTCTCTCTTAAATAACAAGGGATACCTTTAAAATCATTTTATAAAAAATAATTGAGTATCATATAGTGACAATAATACTCACACAAGTGAGATTTTAAATGTAAGCATGTTTCCTTTTGAGATATGAAGGGTCCACATTCTTGGTTTTGGGTTTGATGTCACGGGTAAGTTCTTTGTTGAAATTTTAAACCACCTTAATAATTTCATGCTTGATGTCATTTAGACTTTGATTTCTAATTATCTTCACTTTCGTACTTTGATCCCCAACTATCCTTCGCATAATAGCGTCTTGTTAGTTCTATATTATTTAATTTTAAAATAATGATAATATTAATAATAAGTACTTTGAAAAATAATCGAGAGGTATTCACCATTACAATGTTATGAAGAAATTTGCATACCTTAATGAACATGTGCTCTTTGGTGATACAGGTAAAATTAACCACCAACTCTAGTTCATCCATTTCATACATGTAGACAATAAATTTGTTGTAACCTAATCTATTATGATTAGGTGAAGATGATTATCCTTAAGAAGTCTAAGGTACAACTTGGAAGACAAAAAAAAAGCGTCACCTTCTATTGTATAAATATGTACATTCTCTTAATGAATAAATGAGCTTTCATGCTAATTCTATTTGTCTTTGTTTAGAATTTAATTGTATGCCCCATCTAGGAACCCCAACAATGGTATTAGAGCAAAGATTTTCTCCGAGGCTTGTGCTATTCTATAGACATTCTATCATACCCATGCTTAGAATTCTACCATTTACAGTCTACCTCTTAAACCCTGCATTATGTCTAGATTTCTCTCTGTATTCTGAGAAACACTGAGCATTTCTCTCTGGCTAAGTTCCTCCCTTCCTCTTCTTACTCGATTTTTTTATATTTGAGTGTTGGGTATTTGGGTGCATAACTTTGATTGTATTTTCTTGTCTTTGTTTCCCATTGTTCTTGGGCAGATCCTGATTAGACTAGGGGTAGAGATAGAGAATTTCGAAGAAATTTTTCCTTACTATAGCCTAAATGATATTTCCATCTTTGTATTTATCTTAAAATATGATGTGGTTCCTTTCTTTCCATATCTCCCAAATGTGAAATCCCACAAATAGATGCTAGATTTTTTTAATAGAGGATTGATAAAAGGGTTTTATTTATAGTTTTAAAGGGTAGATTAAATTGTTGGATATATGTTGTCATTGATGCCAAAGATAAAAGATAATCAAGTCAAGTTGAACACTTGATGTCAAAGATCAAATATGTATAAGACAAGTTGGATTCATGATATCAGAGATCCAATATGAACAAGAGAAGATGAATATACGATGTCAAAGATAAAAGATAAAAGATGGACCATAAGTCAAAAGATGTCACAAATTAAGAGGTTAAAGGACCATCATGACATTGGTCACATTTGTGCACAAATTCATATACATATAATAATAATTGAATATAACGCAGATGCACAAATACTAATTACGAGACTTGTAAATTATGTAAATTGTGTGTGATATTACCACAAAGAAGTCACTAAAAGGTTTGCTTAGCAACATATGTGTGCATAAGTACCACAAAAGTATTGTCATATGAGTGTCTTAAAATACAAAGATTAATTAAAAATGTGGCACACATTAAATTGTCAAAGACACAAATCCAGTGGGATGATATCCAAGGTAAAGAGACTTCACCAAGTGGACACATCTCTTGAGTCAAGAAGATTATAAATAAGTAAGAGATGGATGTGGTGAAGTAATCTTGTGAGAAATGAAGATCTAACTATTTGATAAGCTTTGTAGTTCTTGTTTTTGGGGTATCAATGGCTCGTTGATCGTAAATGAATATATTCTTGTAGTGAAGCCATAGTGTGATATGAGAAACATTTGATGATTGGATACCTGCAGTTTAGATGTGCGAAGTTATTTTTCAGTGAAGAATCATATCATAGAAAAACAAGTGTGACTGAGCTATAAAGTCTATTCATATGCAGACGCATATTGCAGTTGTCTTCTCACATCATAATTTGAATAAAGGTATGACACATATATAAAGACATAGACATATTTTGAAGAAAGATCTTACTCGGATATAAAGAAGAAGACGTATTTTGAAGAAAGGTGTGACTCAGATATAAATATGAAGACACGTTTTGGACAAAGGTATCACGTCGATATTCAGACGCAGATACACAAATGCAAATATTAGATTTTTTATTTTTATTTTGTACAATTGTCTAACACAGATACAAAGACACAGATGAAGGATTGCAACAATGGCATAATTTAAAAAGGAATATGTCAATCTGAATTGTTTTTGGGAAACTATTTGATGCAAATACACAGACGCATATCTAAATTGTTTTTGGGAAACTGTCTAATGCAAATACATAGACACAGATTAAAAATAATTCAGTAGTTGCAGAACTTGAAGGAAATAAATTTCTCTACTTACCATACAATCATATTTCATATCATGGAGGTCGGACAGGGTAAGGAATAGGGGGTCACTGCCTCCATCCATCTAGTGCTGGAAAATACAATCAGGGTGCATCAAAATCCTTTCTGTGGGTGAAGATAAATATCAGGGGGTCATAACCTCCTTCAAGTGGGTGCTGGAGAACAAAAGCAAGTTGCAAATTCCACACTTGTAGAGTGTAGTTCTTTCACAAATCAAATATTGAAGACACAAGTCACAATTTGTGTGACGAGATTGATATCTAGCCAGGTCGGTTCCTGGAGTCATGAGTTGGATCTTAAACAAATAGAAGTTGTTGGAGGTTGGTGCCAGCAGATCGCAAGTTATACTTGCAATTAAGTTAACATCTAAAATGAGTGGGTGCTCATGTTTGAAGACTGTAATATCACATTGATGTAACTATTCATATTCATACATATTTATAAATATACATTTATTCTCAAGCATTTGTGCATTGTTTTGTTTATTGCTGTGATTGTTAAAAAGTTTCTAAATCAGGAAAAAATTGCAAAAATTGTACATATATGCACTATTACTGATTCAACGCCCCTCTCAGTAATAACTTAATACCAACAACAATGTCTTCTAATACCCCATTAGTTTGGATGAAGGTGCAAGATCCCTTATCCCATAGGGAATAAGAAAAATGACACAAATCTAGAATATGGTTAATCGATTCTAGGCTTCTTTTACACAATTGGTGGAAGCACAGGCCTTTAAGATCCCTTTTTAGAAGATTGTCCCAGGTGAGGATGCATTGGTGGATGGTTATCCACATGAAGATGGAATCTTTTAGAAAAATATTTAGTGTCCAAATTTGAACCCAAATTTTCTCTTTTGGGAGATGTTGGTGACCTACTACTAAAGGATAGACCTCCTTGAAAGAAAACTTTCCACAAGGATTGTATCCCTACCTAATTCTATTTTTCCTTGTATTGATTTTAATAAATTTTTTTTAAGTTTTTCCTAGAGATATTCCATGTCCTCACGATCCTCTGGAACTAGTCACCATGTTGGATGAAGTGAAGATCTAAAACCTTGTTGATCTGATAAGGGACCCAAAAAGTATTTAATTTAGGAATAGTTGTTTCTGATGAGAGTGGCCTGTATGTTTTGGATGTTGATGTATTTGTAACTTTAGAATGTATTCACTTGTATATCTTATGTATTTTATTTCATTGTACCACGATGCTACTATCTGGAGAATCATTAATGTAATCAAGTCATGCAAAGTCATAGAGGTTAACCCTCCTTTGTTGATCGGGGGAAAAGTCCCCATAGTTGAGGGGAACTAGGGTTATTAGACTCTCCTAGTGAAGTCATCCCTGGTAAGTAATTGTCAAGTCGGAAACTAGTATAGATAGAGAGTGAGCCTCTCTATTTGTAACATATACTCACTCAACTGCAGCGCATGAGTGAGAGAAGAGAAGCTCGCACAAGAGAGAGAGAGAACAACTATCGGAGATCATCTTTCTGTATTTGGGTTTTACTTTTGCCATTGGCTCTCATTCTATCTCTCAGGAAGTTGTATGGTTTTCTCCTTTATGGTTTCCCCGAGAAAAAATCTTTGTGTCTCTTGTCTCTTGTGATTATTGTTGTGCATGTTATTCTCTTAGATAATATCCTAAGATCATATTTCTTAAATGATAAAAATATAACATGGTATCAGAGCTAACATGAGAAGAATTGTTGATGTATTTGTAACTTCAGAATATATTAATCTATGTATCTTATGTATTGTAACCCGATGTTTATTCCGGGATGTATCCATAATGTAATTGAGTCATGTTGTCATGCCCCGATGTTCCGATTAGGAGAATCAATAATGTAAACAAGTCATGTCAAGTCATAGTGGGTAACCCTCCGATTGTCTAAGGGTTAAAGTCCCCGCAGTTCCAAGGCACTAGGGTTATTAGACTCTCCAAGTAGAGGTCAGCCCTAGTAGGGTTTTAGTCATGTCGGGATTAGTACAAATAGAGAGCTGGACTCTCTATTTAGAACACATCACTCACACACTCAAGTGTAGTGCATATTTGAGGAAGGAGAAGACACTGGGGCTAGACAAGAAGAAGATTACTGCTGTCGGGAGTGCATCTTACTATTTTGGGGTTTTACCTTTTGTGCTGATTCTATCTCTGAGGAAGTTGCGGGGTTTTCTCCATTTATGGTTTCCCCAATGAAAAACATTGTGTTCATTGTCTCGTGTTTGATTGCTGTACTTGTTGTTCTCTCAATAAAGATCCTAACATAATGCTATCTTGAATCTTGAAAAACTAACATGGTATCAGAGCTAACATGAGAAGAAGACACTGTGCAGTTCCGGGAACTAGGGATTCCTAGTTTGTGGATCTCTCTCCACAAATTTTCAGCAAAATTAAGGTGGAATAACTCTCCTCCTTAGGGCGCATCTTTCTGTCGAAGCAGAATCCAATTCTGAGGTTTTTTAGTTTTGGACCTAATCACTACTGCCAGAAATTAGGGCTTTTCACAGAAGAGGATTTTTTCAGTGATCCCAGGCCCAGAATGATCTCCTCTCCAAAATTGAATTTAGGGACAAATTTCAAGGAATTTGGGTGGACAGAACTCCGGAAAAGCACAACCCTAATTTGCTCCTGAACCAACTTTGTAGGATTTCAGCTCAAATTTCAGATCCGACATCTTGACCTGGTAAGATCTAAAATATTTTGTATTTCCATTTGAGGTTCTCAGTTAAGATGTCTCATCATACCAAGCTTGATGAAAAGCTTGAGGGAGCTGATAACTTCAGAGCTTGGAAGTATAGGATCTCCTTGGTCCTGGAAGAGAATGAGTTAGACTCCTACATCCATGAGGGGGTTCCAGTTCCAGAGGGAGATGAGGCAAAGGCCTTGCATAAGAAGAAGTTGGTCATGGCAAAGAGGTTCATTGCTAATTCTATCAAGGATCACCTTATCCCACAAGTGTCATCTCTCAAGACACCTAAAGCTATGTTTGATGCCCTAACCAAATTGTTTGAAGGGAAGAACATAAACTGGAAGATGAATCTGAGAAACCAACTGAAGAATGTGAAGATTTAGAATGTAGATACCATCCAGTCTTACTTCACAAGAGTTTATTAGATCAAGGAACAACTAAAAGAAGTAGATGAAGAAGTGGAAAATGCAGAGATTGTGATGACTACCTTGAATGGCCTTCCTAGGTCATGGGATTCTTTCATCCAAGGAATCTATGCTAGAAAGAAGTTAGTCAAATTCAACAGACTATGGGAAGAGTGCTCTCAAGAAGAAGCTCTGATAGCAGCTCAAGAAGAAAAGATGGGAAGTGAAGATCAAGCTCTCGCGGTACACTCCAAGTCAACAAGAAGGAAAACTCATCACTTCAGAGGTAAGCACTCTCACAAAGATATCACTAGAAAATATTTATCTAGGATCATATGTTATACATGTGATGAAGCAGGACATTATGCAAGGAATTGTCCTAAGAAACCAAAGCCAACAAAGAGGAGCAACAAAAGAAGACATCATGCTCATACTGTAGAGGATGGTGAACCATCCAAGAAAAGATCCAGATATGAAAGTGAAGACTCTTCAAGCAAGGATGAATATGTTTTGATCTCCACTCTCTCAAGTAACATTACTCATGGAAGTGATGATTGGCTCATAGACAGTGGGGCTTCCAAACACATGACTGGATTCAAGTAATCCTTTGTGAGACTATTAGAACATGAATCATCTTGGAAGGTGAAGCTAGGAGATGACTACCAATATCCAATAAAAGGAAGTGGGGAATCTTCCTATAAGCTAGACTTTGGAAAGTCTCTAACAATGAAGGAAGTATTGTTTGTGCCAGGACTTAAGAAGAACCTCCTTTCCATATCAACATTAGATGCAAAAGGAATGTGGGTTGCATTCATAGATGGTCAAGTCATCATGTGGCCAAAAGGAAATACTATCGATGATGCGGTAGTGATTGGAGAACAAGAAGGAGGATTGTACAAATTGAAGGGCCATCCAGAACAAGCCTTGGTCCATGACATAGTACAGCCAAGTGAACTTTGGCATAGAAGGATTGCACATGTGCATTACAGAGCACTACCTATTGCAAGCAAAGCTGTCGAAGGTCTTCCATAAATCCAAGCAAAACATGATGGGGTCTGCAAAGGATGTGTGAAAGGAAAGAATACAAAGAAGACATTTCCAAGTAGTGAAAGCAAAGAAAAAGGAATCTTGGAAATCATCCACTCTGATGTATGCGGTCCTATGTCATCAAACTCTCTAAGCGAGTATGCATATTATGTTTCTTTTATTGATGACTTTTCTAGGAATACATGGGTTTACTTCATGAAGAACAAAGACGAAGTATTTAGTAAGTTCAAGGAATTCAAAGCCTTGATCAAGAACCATACTGAAAAGAAGATCAAGACCTTTCGATCAAATAATGGTGGATAATTCACTTCAAATGAATTCAAAGAGCTATGCAAAGAATTAGGGATTAAGAGTGAGTTTTCCACTCCTTAAAATCCACAACAGAATGGGATTGCAGAGAGGAAGGATAGAACTATCATAGAAGCTGCAAGAGCAATGCTTCATGATCAAGATATTCCTATGCATCTTTGGGCGGAAGCTGCCAGAACAGCGGTGTCTGTACAGAACCGTACTCCACATAGAGTACTTGAGAACAAGACTCTTGAAGAAGTCTTCTCCGGCAAGAAACCAGAAGTCATCCATCTCAGAATATTCGGCTGTCCTATGTACATCCAAATTCCAAAAGATAAGAGGACTAAATTAGATCCTTCATGAAAGAACGGTATATTTGTGGGATACTCTACAAGCTTGAAGGCTTACAGAATATATTTCCCACGATACAAGAAGATTGACATCAGCAGGGATGTGACATTTGATGAAGACATAGCTTACAACAGATCCAGAAATAGACCTACTGAAGAACTTCAAGAAGCAGAAGCACCGAGAATTCATGATACAAACATGAATGAAAAAACTCAAGAAGAAGATCAGGAATTTGAAGAACCACAAAGACTTGTAGATCCATCTCTTGAGAAGAATCCTCATAAGAGAAAAACTGCTTAGGTACGAGAACTTATACAAGGTGAAGAAAGATATGGGGCTCTAGAAGAGAATCACAGAGAAAGAAAGAGGACCAGATCCTACTCTGGGTATGTAGCTTTACTATGTGATTTCATTGATAAAGAACCTTCCATTTATGAAGAAGCGGTAGAACAGAAAGAATGGAAGGATGCTATGATCAAAGAATACCAATCGATCATGAAGAATGATGTTTGGGATGTTTTCCCAAGACTAGATGGGAAGTTAGTTGTAACTTCCAAATGGATCTACAAGATCAAACATGCTACAGACGGTAGCATTGAAAAATACAAGGCAATATTTGTGGCTCGGGGTTTATCTCAAAAGGAAGGAATAGACTATGAAGAAACCTTTGCACCTGTAGCCAGATACACTTTCATCAGATCAGTACTTGCTTTGGCTGTAGTGATGAAATGGAAGATACACCAGATGGATGTCAAGACTGCTTTCTTGAATGGTGTAGTAGAAGAGGAAGTGTATGTAGAACAACCACTCGGTTTTGAGACACATGACAGGGAGTCTCATGTATGCATATTGAAGAAAGCCCTGTACGGTTTGAAACAGGCACCGAGAACCTGGTATGGAAGAATTGACAACTTTCTATCCAGTTTGGGCTTTACCAAGAGTAAAGCAGATTCCAACCTTTACTACAAGGTTGAAGATGGCAACCCAGTGATGCTTCTACTATATGTAGATGATCTATTTGTAACAGGTATGGATGGGTTGATTGCTGATACGAAGAGAGAGCTTGCTACCGATTTCAAGATGAAGGACTTGGGTATGATGCATTATTTTCTAGGTATGGAGGTGTGATAGAGTGCGGATGGAATCTTCCTTAGACAAGGGAAGTATGCAGTAGAGATCCTGAAGAGGTTTGGGATGATGGAATGCAAGACTATGGCCACACCTATGGCATCGAACATGAAGCTATTGAGCGATGCTTCATTAGAGTCGGTTGATGCTACGATGTATCATCAGATGATTGGGTCATTGATGTACCTGACGAACACGAGACCAGAGATTTGCTTTGCTGTGAACACCTTGAGCCAGTTCTTGATAGATCCGAGAAATGTTCACTTGATTGCTGTAAAGCATATTCTAAGGTACCTGAGGGGTACAGTTGATTATGGGCTCAAGTACGATGCGAATCAAAGGATTAACCTCGAGAGTTATGTTGATTCAGATTGGGCAGGCAGTGCCATCGATAGGAAGAGCACTTCAGGGTGTTGCTTCAGTATGGGATCATGTGTGATCTCTTGGTTTAGCAGGAAGCAATCCTATGTGGCACTGAGTACAGTTGAAGCAAAGTATGTCATAGCTTGTTTAGCTAGTTGTGAGGTAGTATGGCAGTGGAAGCTACTGTCTGATTTATTTGATCTCCAGATGGACGCTACTTGTATACATTGTGAAAACCAGAGTGCGTGAAGTTGTCAGAGAATCCAGTGTTCCATGACAAGTCGAAGCACATTGAGATCAAGTATCACTATATCAGGGATATGGTGCAGAGGGGAGCAGTGAAGCTCTAGTATGTTGCGACGAAGGAACATATAGCTGATGTGTTGACAAAGCCATTGGCCAGAGTGAAGTTTGAGTACTTCAGGGAGAAGGTTGGTGTTCTCCAGATCAAGGTTTCCTCCAAGGTAAAGTGATGAGTCCCATAGCCATTCTGACATGGTGAGAGGATTGGTTCCTTCCATGGTCATATGTAAGGGCTGAGCCATTCTGTCATGGTGAGAGGATTTGATTCCTTCCATGTCAGATATGAGTGCTAAGATCCATAGCCATTCTAACGAGTAGGTTAGATATAAGGGATGAGTCATTCTATCATGGTGAGAGGATTGGTTCCTTCCATGACAGATGTGAGTGCTGGCCATTCTGTCGAGTAGGACAGATGTAAGGGAAACTGCCATTCTAGGAATGGAGGTACCTGGTCAGTTACCAGGAACACTCAGTTAAGGAATGAGAGAGCCATTCCGATGAGTAGGTCATATGTAAGGGCTGAACCATTCTGTCATGGCTAAAGGATTAGGTTCCTCCCATGTTAGATGTGAGTGTTGGCCATTCTGTCAAGTAGGAAATATGTAAGGGCAACTGCCACTCTCTGGGAGAGTGGAGGCACCTGGTCCATTACCAGTTAGCTCAGTCAGGGATTGGGGGCCATTCTGACGAGGGTGTAAGATTTAGTTCATACCAGGTCAGATGTGAGTGCATGCCCTTCTAACGATGGTGTAGGATTTGGTTCCTACTAGGTCAGATGTAAGTGCAGAGCCTTTCCATCATTGTGAGCGGGATGTGATTCCATCCTAGATGAAATTATGGAAATATTTCATCATTGTGAGTAGGATGTGTTCTCGCCTAGATGGATGTAAGTGTAGAAATCTTCTATCATTGTGAGCAGGATGTGATTCTAACCTGGATGAAAGTATGGAAATCTTTCATCACTGTGAGTAGGATGTGTTCTTGCCTGGATAGAAGTATGGAAATCTTCCATCATTGTGAGCAGGATGTGATTCCATCTTGGATGAAAGTACGAAGTTCTTTCATCACTGTGAGCAGGATGTGTTCCTGCCTATATGGAAGTGAGTACTATGCCTTTCTGACAAGTAGGTCAGATGTAAGTGCTGAAGAAGACCTAAATGTTGGCTAGGCCTACAACCAACATGAAAGAAGGCTGGCTCTGTAGAACTTCCTATGACGAGAAGAATCATGATATAGCACATATGATGATGACTAGATGACATCCAGATCGAGCTATGATCCAGATCCAGTTATGATGACTCTGAGAGATCCAGATCGAGTGATGATCTAGATCGAGCAGTGATGATCTAGATCCAGTGATGATGTTCCAGATCGAGAGATGATCCAGATCCAGTGATGATGTCCCATGATGATCCAGATCGAGAGATGATCTAGATCCAGTGATGATGTCCCATGATGATCTAGATCGAGAGATGATCCAGATTCGAAGAATGAAGATGACTTGAAGACAAATATGACTTGAAGACTCATAAGACTTGAGATGCAGATGACGAGATGGTCCAGTTGATACAGAGAAGAATACCAGTGCTGAAAATTGTGTTGAAAGAATACCTTCCTAGTTAAGTGGGAGTGTTAATGTATTTGTAACTTTGGAATGTATTCATCTATGTATCTTATGTATTGTAACCCGATGTTTATTCCGAGATGTATCTATAATGTAATTGAGTCATGTTGTCATTCCCCGATGTTCCAATCAGGAGAATCAATAATGTAAACAAGTCATGTCAAGTCATAGTGGGTAACCCTCTGAATGTCTAAGGGTTAAAGTCCCCGCAGTTCCGGGGCAATAGGTTTATTAGACTCTCCAAGTAGAGGTCAGCCCTAGTAGGGTTTTATTCATGTCGATATTAGTATAAATAGAGAGCTAGACTCTCTATTTAGAACACATCACTCACACACTTAAGTGTAGCACATAGTTGAGGAAGGAGAAGACACTGGGGCTAGACAAGAAGAAGATTACTGCTGTCAAGAGTGCATCTTACTATTTTGGGGTTTTACCTTTTCTGTTGATTCTATCTCTGAGGAATTTGCAGGGTTTTATCCCTTTATGGTTTCCCCAATGAAAAACATTGTTTTCATTGTCTCTTATGTTTGATTGCTGTACTTGTTGTTCTCTTAGTAAACATCCTAACATACTGCTAGCTTGAATGTTGAAAAACTAACAAGAAGACATTGTAAAAATGTAGAATCTAGGGCTTCTTATTTTTTGGGTCTCACTCCACAGATCATCAGCAAAAGGAGGCTAGGTTAACTCTCCATTGAAGGGTTCATCTTTCAGTCGAAGTAGAATATGATTCTGAGCATTTTCAATTTTTGACCTACCACTATAGCGGGAAAATAGGGATTTTCATAGAAGAGGAATTTTTGAGTGAGCCCAACATAGGATTTCTCTCCTCCTCAAAATCAAATTTTAGAGACCAATATCAATTTTTTTGGTTGTGTAGAACTCCAAGAAAGTCAAACCCTAATTTTCCCTTGAACTAGAAAACCAACACTACAGAAGATCAGCTCCATATCTAGTTCTGACATCTCAAATTGGTAAGATCTAAATCTTTTGTATTTCCATTTGAGGTTCTCAGTTAAGATGTCTTATCACCAAGCTTGATGAAAAGCTTGAAGGAGCTGAAAAATTCTGAGCATAGAATTATAGGATCTCACTGGTTCTTGAAGAAAATGAATTGGACACCTACATAAGTGGAGAGGTTCCAATTACAGAGGGAGATGAGGCTAAGGACTTACATAAGAAGAAATTGGCCAAGGATAAGAGAATTATTGCTGATTCTATTAAGGATCACCTTATACCACAAGTGTCTTCCCTAACGACACCTAAAGAGATGTTTGATTCCTTGACCAAGCTATTTCAAGGGAAGAACATAAATCAGAAGATGACTTTGAGGAACCAGTTGAAGAATGTGAATATCTAGAGTGCAAAGACCTCACAGTCATACTTTACAAGGGTCTCTCAAATTAAATAACAACTTGAAGCATTGGATGAAGAAGTGGAGAATGCAGAAATTGTGATGACCACCTTGAATGGTCTCCCTAGATCACGTGACTCCTTCATTCAAGGGATTTTTTCTAGAAGGAAGCTTATCACTTTCAATAGGCTATGGGAGGAATACTCATAAGAAGAAGCTTTAATAGTAGCTCGAGAAGAAAAGATGGGTAATGAAGATCAAGCTCTCATAGTACACACCAAGAAAATTAGAAAGGATTATCATCATCCCAAAGGTAAGCATTCTCACTAGAAAGATAACCCTAAAAGATATAGCAGAGATCTATCTAAAATCAGATGCTATACATGTGACGAGAGAGGAAACTTTGCCAAAGAGTGTTCTAGAAACAAAGGTGGCTCTCACAAGAAGAAGGGAAACAAAAGAAGACATCATGCCCACACTGCAGAAGATGATGAACCTCCGAGAAAGAGAATCAAAGAAGAAAGTGAAGACTCTTCAAGTGGTGATGAATATGTTTTGATTTCTTCCCTCACGGGAACTGTCACACATGGAAGCAATTATTGGCTCATAGATAGTGGGGCTTCCAAGAATATGAAGGGATTCAAAGAATATTTTGTGAAACTATTCGAACATGAGTCGCCCCACAAAGTGAAACTCGAGGATGATTACCAGTATCCCATAAAAGGTAGTGGTGAATCATCCTATAAGCTAGACTTTGGAAAGTCTATGAAGATGAAGGATGTCTTGTTTGTACCAGGACTAAAGAAGAATCTCCTCTCCATATATGTATTGGATGCAAAAGGAATGAGGGTTGCATTTGTAGATGGCCAAGTCCTTATGTGGCCAAAAGGAAAGACTATATATGGTGTAGTAGTGATTGGAGAGCAAGAGGGATGATTATACAAATTAAAGGTCCATCCATAACAAGATTTGGTCCATGACTCGGTAGAACCAAGTGAAATTTGGCACATAAGTCTTTCACATGTGCACTACAGGGCACTACCACTTGCAAGCAAATATGTTGAATGTATTCCAAAAATATAGGAAAAACATGAAGGTATTTTCAAAGGATGTGCGAAACGAAAGAACACAAAGAAGAAATTTCCAAGTAGCAAGAGAAAGGAAAAATGAATCTTGGAAATCATCCACTCTGATGTATGCAATCCAATGTCATCCATTTCATTGAGTGGGTATATATATTATGTTTATTTCATTGATGATTTCTATAGGAATACATGGGTATATTTATTGAAAAGAAAAGATGAAGTATTCAGTAAATTCAAGGAATTCAAAGCCTTGATGGAAAACCAAATAGAGAAGAAAACCAAGACCTTTTGATCAAAAAATGGCGGAGAATTCACATTAGATGAATTCAAGGAATTATACAGAGATTCAAGGATTAAGATGGAGTTTACCACTCCATATAATCCACAATACAATGGGGTTGTAGAGAGAAATAATAGAACGATTATGGAATCAACAAGGGCTATGCTTCATGATGAAGATATTCCTATGCATCTATGGGAAGAAGCTGTGAGGACAACTGTGTATGTACAGAACCGTACTCTGCATAGAGTACTTGAGAACAAGACACTTGAAGAAGTATTATTTGGAAAGAAACAAAAAGTCAGTCATCTCAAAATATTTGGCTTTCCAGTGTACATACACATTCCGAAAGAAAAGAGGACAAAGTTAGATCCTTCAGGAAAGAAGGGTATATTTGTGGGATATAGTGAAAGCTAGAAGGCTTAAAGAATATACTTCCTAGGATTCAAGAAGATCAACATCAATAGGGATGTGCAATTTGAAGAAGAATCAGCTTACAACAAATCTAGAAAAAATACCTAATGCAGAACTTGAAGAAACTAAAGTACCCAAGATCTGAGATACAACTATGAACGAAGCAACTCCAGAAGAAGATCGAGAAATGGAAGAACCCTAGGAACCTGTAGATCCACCGCAAGAGAAGAATCCTTACAAAAGGAAACCTACATGGGTACGAGAGGCTATCCAAGGTGCATAAATATATGGGGCTCCAGAAGAAATGCACAGAGAAAGGAAGAGAACTAGGTCATACTCCGGTTATGTAAAGAACCTTTCAACTATGAAGAAGTGATAGAAAAGAAAGAATGGAAGGATGCTATGATTGAGGAGTACCAACCGATCATGAAGAATGATTCCTGGGATGTTTTCCCAAGACCAAAGGGGAAGTATTTTGTGACTTCCAAGTGGATCTACAAGATCAAGTGTGCTGCAGATGGCATCATAGAGAAATATAAACCAATATTTGTGGCACGTGGCTTCTCTGAGAAAGAAGGGATATATTATGAGGAGAATTTTGCACTTGTATCCAGATACAATTGCATCATATTAGTACTTTCTTTGGCTACAGTGATGAAATGGAATATACACCAGATGGATTTCAAGACTGCGTTCTTGAATGGTGTAGTGGAAGAGGAAGTGTATGTGGAGTAGCCACTCAGTTTTGAGACACATGACAGGAAGACTCATGTGCAAATTGAAGAAGGCCCTGTATGGTTTGAAACAGGCACCCATGACATGGTATGACAAAATTGATAACTTCCTAATTGGCTTAGGCTTTACCAAGAGTAAAGTGGATTCCAACTATTACTACAAGGGTAAGGAAGGGAACCTTGTGATACTCCTACTGTATGTAGATGACCTGTTTGTAACACATGAGGATGGGTTGATTTTTGACATGAAGAGGAAGATTGCTGCCAAATTCAAGATGAAAGACTTGGGTATGATGCATTACTTTCTAGGAATGTAGGTGTGGTAGATGCAGATGGAATCTCCCTGGGACAAGGGAAATATGTAGTAGAGATCTTGAAGAGGTTTGGCATGATCGACTGTAAGGCCATGACCACACCTATGGCATTGAACCTGAAGCTATTGAGTGATGCTTCATCAGAAATGATTGATGCTACGATGTATCATCAGATGATTGGGTCCTTGATGTACCTAACGAATACGAGACCATATATTTTCTTTTCTATGAACACATTGAGCCAGTTCCTAACAAATATGAGACATGTTCACTTGATTGTTGTAAAGTATATTCTGAGGTACCTGAAGGGTACAATTGATTATGGGCTCAAGTATGATGCGAATCAGAAGATTAACCTAGAGGTTTATGTGGATTTGTATTGGGCAGGTAGTTCCATTGATATGAAGAGCACTTCGGGGTGCTGCTTCAGTGTGGGATTAGGTGTGATCTCTTGGTTTAGCAGGAAGCAGTCTTGCGTGGCACTGAGTACAATTAAAGTAGAGTATGTCACAACTTGTTTGGTTATTTGTGAGATAGTGTGGATGAGGAAGCTACTATATAATTTGTTCGATATCCAGTTGGATTCTACTTGTATATATTGCGACAGCCATATTTTTGTGAAGTTGTCAGAGAACCCGATGTTCCATGACAAGTTGAAGCATATCGAGATCAAATATCACTATATCAGGGATATGGTGTAGAGAGGAGCAATGAAGCTCTAGTATGTTGCGATGGATGAGCAGATAGCTAATGTGTTGACTAAGCCATTAGCCAGAGTGGAGTTTGAGTACTTCAGGGAGAAGCTTAGTGTTCTCCAAATCGAGGTTCCTTCCAAGAGGAAGTGATGAGTCCATGAGCCTTTTTGACATGGTGGTAGGATTGGTTCCTCCCATGGTCAGATGTGAGTGTTGTTCCTTTCTTACATGGTGGTAGGATTGGTTCCTCCCATGGTCAGATGTAAGTGTTGTTCCTTTCTGACATGGTGGCAGGATTGGTTCCTCCCATGGTCATATGTAAGTTCTAAGCCTTTCCATGGATGGTAGTAGGTGTGTTCTACCATGACGACAGATTTAAGTGCAGATCCTTTCCCCAGATGGTAGTAGGTGTGTCCTACCATGCCAATGGATGTAAGTGCATATCCTTTCCCTGGATGGTAGTAGGTGTGTCCTACCATGCCATTAGATGTAAGTGCTAGGGCCTTTCCCTGGATGGTAGTAGCTATGTGC
Organism: Pseudotsuga menziesii; assembly: GCA_001517045.1. Classification (NCBI taxonomy): domain Eukaryota; kingdom Viridiplantae; phylum Streptophyta; class Pinopsida; order Pinales; family Pinaceae; genus Pseudotsuga; species Pseudotsuga menziesii. The sequence goes on along the minus strand of LPNX010161372.1, from coordinate 38,884 downwards.
TACCATGCCAGTGGATGCAAGTGCTGGGGCCTTTCCCTAGATGGTAGTAGGTGTGTCCTACCATGCCAGTGGATGTAAGTGCTGGAACCTTTCCCAGATGGTAGTAGGTGTGTCCTATCATGTTGGTGTATGTAAGTGTTGAAGCCTTTCCTAGATGGTAGTAGGTGTGTCCTACCATGCTGGTGGATATAAGTGCCAAAGCCTTTCTCAAATGGTAGTAGGTGTGTCCTATCATACTGATGATATAAGTACTGAATAAGAATACCTACATGGAGGCTAGGCCTACAACCAACATGAAAAAGGGTTGGCTCTGTAGAACTTCCTATGACGAGTAGAATTGAGAGATAGCACCATTTTCTTGAGATAGTAGGAGTAGTGATGATGATGATGATCCAACTTTGATGATGATCCAATCTGATGATGATCCAGCTTTGATGATGATCCTGTGATGAATACTTGTGCCGATGAACTATGTCAAGAGAATACCTTCCTAGTTAAGAAGGGGTGTTGATCTATTTGTAACTTCAGAATGTATTCACTTGTATATCTTATGTATTGTATTTCATTGTACCCCGATGTTCCTATTAGGAGAATCATTAATTTAATCAAGTCATGTAAATTCATAGAGGTTAACCCTCCTTTGTTGATCAGGGGGAAAAGTCCCCACAGTTGAGGGTAACTAGGGTTATTAGACTCTCCTAGTGAAGTCAGCCCTGGTAAGTAATTGTCAAGTCATAAACTAGTATAAATAGAGAGTGAGCCTCTCTATTTGTAACATACACTCACTCAATTGTAGCACATGAGTGAGAGAAGAGAAGCTCACACAAGTGAGAGAGAGAACAGCTATCGGAGATCATATTTCTGTCTTTATGTCTTACTTTTTCCATTGGTGCTCATTCTATCTTTGAGGAAGTTTCATGGTTTTCTCCTTTATGGTTTCCCCAGGGAAAACTCTTTGTGTCTCTCATCTCTTTTGATTATTGTTGTGAATGTTATTCTCTTAGATAAGATACTAAGATCATATTGCTTAAATGATAAAAATCTAACATTGGAGAGGATGGGTCTTGGCCATCTTGGGAAGTTGTTGTCATCAGTCTTCCCAGAACATAGAATTTTGACTATCTTTATTATAGAAAAAATAATGATTATTGATTACATATTTATTCTTCTAGGATGAGTTCCATATGAGGGATATTGATATATTACCTTCCATTCTTACATGATATGGATTTGAAATATCAAGTGCATACTTCATTTTCCATAGTTGTCCCCAAGGATACTTTTCATGAGTGACCCATTGCTACCATATTTTTTCACCCATAGTTTCATTACACGTATTCAGGTCTCTCAGACCTAGGCCTCCCATAATCTTAGGTAAGAAGATATTTTCTCAACTGATAAGAGCTTACTTGTGATAGGAATGAGTTTCGCTCCAAAGAAAGTTGCACTTCAAATTCTTGATGGATTCAAGGATATGATTTGGTGCTAACATGATATAGAAGAGGTACAAAGGAATGGATTAAATAATATATTTGACAATAATTAAATGAGTATCGAGGTTGAGTGTGTGAAAGGTACAACAAGACAATCTCTTCTCCATTCGTGAGAGAATCTCTTGCTAGTAATCTTGTCATATATCAATCTCAATGCGGGGAGAAGAGAGGTATTTAGATGGAAGGGAGATTCTTTGGAAGCCAAGGATTTGAGCGATATTACACTGGGCTATAAGGGTAGTATTGAAGAAAAATATTTGGGATTTGGAAAAATTTATGGAAGTGTATGAATCATCCATGAAATTGTGCAGAAATTATTTAATGACATTAGATTTCCACACTAAGGGGTGGCCCATGAGGAGCATATCATCGATAAATTTATGATTGGAATGGGTGAGTTTGGGTCCATGCAGGAAGAGACAATAGATTTTCCCATAGTTCATAGAAATTTGATGATATGTCTTAATCCCTCAACCATTAGGATAAAAATGAAGGGGGAGAGGGGATCATCCTGGTAGATTCCTCTGTAGGGATTGAAAGTGGATGAAGGGGTTCCATTAATAAGGATATAGAATAAAGAAGAGGAAGTGAGATCCATGATCTAGTTTATTCATTGAAGGGGCCAAAAGCAATAATATTTTGTTCTATGTACTACCAACTAATCTTTTCCAAGGCTTTAGACATCTCAATTTTGAGAAGCATGCCTGATTTTTTGGTAACTTTGAGGGAATGAATTATCTCATGGGAGAGGATGATGCTGCATATAATTTTTTTCCTTGCATATGATAAAATTGTTTGGTTGATATGAGGTTAGAAAAGATAGGTTTTATGCAATTAACAATCGATTCATTTTATAAATAACATTACAAAGGGACATGGGTCAAAACTTACTAGGATCCGAAGCTTGGTATTCTTTTTGGGATTAACGTTAAGAAGGTTGAGTTGAAAGATAGAAACACCTTCGCTGAATGAAATAAATCTTTCACTATCTCTCATACCTGTTGTTTGACAAAGTTCTAGTAGTGATCTAAGAAGTTTGTTGTGAAGCCATTTGGGCCTAGATATTTCCTTGGATCCATATACATAATTTCATTCTTGACTTCACCTAATTCAAGGGGTCTCAAAATATTTCCATTCTATTAAGGAGGAACTAACCTCATAATGTGTTGGAATATTTTGTTAATAGTTTTCATCATACCCTGAAGGGATTGTGAAAGAAGATTTTGGAAAAGGAACACAAAATCTTTTTATATGTCTTCTTCAATTGTCATCCTGTCACCCTGGAAATTATTTTTCAAAATGATGCAGCTTTTCTTCCTATGTTGCACCATTGAATGGTGAAATAATGTTGTGTTTCTCTCAACCTCTTTTAACCATTTTACTCTATATTTCTATCTCCATAAGAGTTATTCTTGTTTTTGTTACTCTTACATATGGTTTTGAAGCTTTGTCTCTACTTTAGTGAGCTCAAGAGAATGACCCTTAAGGATTTTTTCTAATTGGATTTCTTCCATTTGGGAAAATGGTTTTCGCTAGGCTTGGAAGATATTCCCCAAAAATTCTTTGTTCCTTTGCTTTATACGAGGATTGATTTTTTGTTTATGAAACTCGTACATGAGGGACCCTTTAGGGATATCCTACATGGACCATTAGGTTTATATGGTGTTAGGATTCTAGAGGAGATTATTTTTATTGAGATTTATTAAGTAAAGAATACTAACCAAAAAGGACTCAAGGCTCAAAAGTGGCGGCTCCCTATCAGAATTCTAACCCCAAAGAACTCAAGGATCAAACATGTAACCTCCCCTGATCCGAAAGAGTGTGCACACGTCTTACTAATTAAGCAAAATTTGTTTTACTCACATGACCCTAAAAATATATAGAGGGATATAATTTCCATGTGGAAATTTTGTCCACCTTTTATCATTATACCAAAATCCTTTCCAAAATACAAAAAAATCATGCATGGTATTATTTCCTTTCCCAACAAGAATATTCAAATGTGGTTGATATCAAACTTCCTCGACTGAAGTGAGTGCAAACCTGTTTTTCCCTCGACCAAGAAGCTTTCTATCACTTACGAACTTATTCCATTTAACGCTTATGAATTATTCTAACCATGTATCTCTAGGACCTTTAATTTTCCTTCTAGCCATGAGAGAAAAAGGAAATGTTCACGATCACCAACATGAAGAGTCCTAACTCTGCTCTACTAGTTGTGGTGTAATTCCAAGTTGTGAGCCGCCCAGTTGCGGCTGGTTTCTCCAAGTTTAGACAATCTGTGCAGTGAGAGGAGATATAGAAATATAGTAATCAATTGAAGTACATGCAAATCTATTCACCAACCATCTATGAATAATCATAACTAATGTTTTCAATTAATGTATGAAGTTTAATTTTTTATTTAATGTTTATTTTTCTTCACAAAACCTTGGAAATCATTGATATCTATTCACGAAATAAAAAAACCATATAGAGGTAATGCCTATTTTTCTTCACAAACCTTGGAAATCATTGAAATACATTAAAAAAAACCAAATATCCATATGGATATCATGTAATAAAGTGAGCTCAATCATATCTCTTATTACACTTACATCCATTTGGTTATTATTCTTAGTTTACCATAACTCGCCTTGTATCCACACTTGGACTTCTCCAAACTTTTCAAGTATTAAAAAAATAATCTTAAGTCAACTTTCTAAATTTTGTCAATCAAAAGAGATTGCCTTATGCATTTGAAACCCTTACTAAATTTGTGAAGAAATCCCATAAAGAGAACGACTATTAATATTTAGTCAAGCAGAAAAGAGGAAACGAACTTTAATGGAAATAGAATTATGCTAGTATTTCTGCCATTATAGAAGCTTAGTTAGATTGCGATTTGCATATTTCTACATATAAGACTATAAATTTCTAGTTCAATCTACCTTGGGACTTTTTACCATGAGAAACAACTTGCTAGTTCGATCTACCTTGGGACTTTTTACCATGAGAAACATGTTTAGTAGCTTGATATCAAATGGAGGTTCGCAGCAAGATAGAATTTCCATAGTTAACGTATGGTCATTTAATTCATACAAGTCATGTGTTTTTTCAAGTTTACAAACTAGGAGGAAAGGTGAACCTCATAGGTAATGGGTTTGCTTTGGGAAAGGAGAAATCAACAGCTACAAGATTAGAAAGTAAGATAATTTATTAATGTTCAACTAATGTTGAGTACAATGATTTCATTACAAAGTCGAAGTGCATTGCATTAACTGATATATGTTTCCATATATTTTCAAACACACCTAAAGAGAGGAATTGTAGGATTTGATAAAACTCATCTTCCATAGGAGAAGAATTGAGGTTATGCTTAGGCAAACAAAAAGTCGTGACATGATCTCTCAACTACTAATCTTATTTTTGCACAAAAAAATCAATATGGAGGAGATTACTTTTATTGAGAGTTATTGAGTAAAGAAGATATTCAAAGGATCATTCTTGAGGTCTCTATTATGTCTATCAAGAGTAGGTTGAAACTTTTGTATACAATAATATTCATTTTTCAACTATGTACAACCGGAAAAATCAGCACTGGAGGAATGCATTTACCATTGGTTCAACAAGTTTCCAAAACACCATAAAAGAGAAGTTGGCATGGATTTCATCATATTGAATACCCAATAGGATGAACATGTGCACTGATTATATCATAAAAAGGTGGATGCCATGGATTGTATTTATTTTTCACTTGTACGGTCTAACAGAAAATTCCCTCCTCCAATCCTTCTTCCCTTCTACCTCGTTAAAGAGCCCTTATAATTACTAGGTACCCTGTCTTATAGTTATAAGAAGCTAGGAAAATTGAATTATCCACCAAATTCATTCCCAATCATTATATTGATAGTTTGAATTCAAGCAAAAATGTATTATATCAAATATGAGGAAGCATATTGATCTTTATAATGCTTTGGTTCCCTGTGTCGGCTTATCATCTTTGTGCTTAGATGTAGAGTTTATTGAATTTATTGATTGAAAGGAGTGAATTGCTTCTCTCATGCTACAAGTCATGTAGATCAAGATTGAGATAGTAAGGCATCCTAACCACAATCCCCAGAAATAATAGGGATTAAGAAAAAGGTTGGGGCACTACACTCCTAAGAGCTATAATTCCCTTGCAATCAATGGGGAATCAACTAGTGGAAAAAATGAAATTCTATTGCATACATATTAACAAATTCACATTTCGGTTCAACTCCTTCTTTTGCAATTACTCATCCTTTTCTTTGTGAGTAATGACAATTGATCTTAGCCTTGGCTTTTTCAATCTACCACATTTCACGTTTCTACTAAATTTTATGATTTTAAACTGTCATAAAGAAAACACAATAAACTTTCCATTTATCCAAAGTGTTTGGAAAGTTTATTCATTTACTCATATTTTGATTTATTCAATATGATATGATGAATAATATGGAATACACAAAAAACTTCCATTGAATATTGTAGAGAATTAATTTCCCTAATTATGGCACTTAATCCACATGCTCACATATTTTACCTTAAAATCAATTGGATGAACACAAAAGGCTTGAGATAAGTCAACATCAAATTAAAATCACGAATCACATATGCAAACAAACCATCTTTTTAATTGGCCCAAGGCGCCACCTTGCCTAGACTATAACACAATATAAGTCCCATAATGCGGCTAGGTACCCTATTCATCCCTCCTAATCCAATGTGCAGACATTAACCTACAAAAGAATACAATAGGGATTATTAGAAAAACTACTTAGTTTATCCCTCAAAGTAAGAAGATAAAAAATTAAAAAATTGGGGAGAATGTCGAAACCCAGTCATGAACATAAACCAGATTAAAATCCAAAATAAGGCTAAAATCTAACCTTGCTCATAACAGAGGGCAGGAAACCCAATAGACCTGTTATTATATTTTTGTTTGTGGTAATCCCTCCAAGCAAAGGTTACAAAGATCAAGCATTTTCAAGATCATCAAAATTTAAATATAAAAAGAATTGCGAGAATTCAAAGTGACATGCTAAATATCGAACTAGGTGTCGAGCTCAGTGAGATAACAATCCCCAAATTTATTTTACCTCATTTTTTTCCATCAATTTCCCCTTCCCCCGTTTTTCTTTCCCCCAATTTTTTCCTCCAAATTTTCTTTCACAAAACTCGGAAATTGGCTATTAACATTAAAAAAATATTAAAAATATTTTCTTTTATTAAGTTTTTTCACTTCAAGATTTAAGAGGAGATTAGAGTTAGGAAAACGGAATAGAGGAATATTTTTTTGTTATATTTAAAGGATAAGAAAGGGATTTCAAAGGGTACAAAGGGATTTAAAATTAAACTTCTTTTGGCTAGTGGGAAAAATATTCTTAAAAAAAATGAATTATAATGCATAAAAGGGGGGAGTGTTTCTTCTTTTGGAAAAAGGAGGTCAAGAGTGATTTTTGGAGGGAGGTTCCTAAGCTGATATTTTTAAATTTTTGAACATATGTGGGGCAGGAAAATTGACGACGAGCATGACCAAAATTTTTATTAATGGACATTGAATTGAAAAATTTAAATTGACGTGGCACAATATGCCTTTACTCGTCGAAACTTTGACTAGGTGCCAAAATGGTCAAACATAGACTTCTTTGACAAAATGAGATATGGACATGATGAGTGTGATCAACTAAATGACATGAAACTGACTCCTTAGAATTAAAATGGAATAGAAAAGGAGTGACAACATGATAAGAATTAACTTTAACATGACATGACAATGTATAAGACACAACTTGGCGAGTCAATCACAAGGGTCATATGGAGGCATATTGATGAAACAAGATATGGGCCTGACATGTATTTATCCTTTGACATGATGGTGAATATGAAATGATTACATGACAAATTTCAATAGGTTCACCTCTAGTGTCATGTTATAACACTTAAGAATCATGTTGATGTTGAGCATCAACATCTAAGGGGGTCTCTAAATCCACCTGTAGTGATAAAATTTACTAAATCTGTAGGATTTTATTGTCAAGTTTGTAATTTTCCATTTTCATATTGATCTCATAGTTGTTATCTAGTCATATTTTTTATACCTGAACTAAATTAGTCATTGTCTTAGTCATTTTTTTGTGACATATTATTTACTTGTATTTTTTCTCCGATAACTAAATTAGTAATTTTTAGTTGTGTTTCTCAAATTTAGTCATATTTAGCTTTAAAACACTATTGTGAATAAATTTTTTAGTCACATAGTCATTTATTTTCCAATTTGTACTAGTGTATATCTTATTGCCACTGCAACTAGGTTTCAACTAGAATGCATTAATTTCAAGATTCAACAAGTTCAAGGCATGTAATCATAGGTGAAATGAATGGATTACCGTAGTAAGTGAGAGAAAAGTAACTATAGAGACTCATCTATTTATTAGTCGCATTGATGGTTCATAATTTGTACATGATAGGTTTCTAATGTTGTACTTGATCTAGCTCATCTTACTCCCACATGTTAACATGGATAAGGCACATCAGATGGACAAAAATAGTCATATTACTTGGTAAGAATAAAATTGATGTTAACTAGCACATATAGGCCAACCAAACAGGGAGCAAGTGAGTGGAAAGATGATGCAGGAAGGTGAAATTTACAATGGTAGAGCACACATTAAAAAAATAAAATCCACTATTAATAGAAAAAACACATGATAAACCAATCACAACAATTTAATTTAACTAATAACATATTTTGCACCTGATATATATATATATATTTCAACCATACTTTGAATAATCTAATACATAAAATGACCATGACCACGATGGCATTTGCATTGATCCCATTTTCAAATGAATGACATAAATGATTGTATAACAATTAATATTCATCTTTTAATTCCCAAAAATATTGTTTCAAACTTTGATCGATTAGCATAGTTAATTAGAACCCTCAAAAACCATATATAACACAATTTGAATAGATTTTTCTTATATGAATATTCAATAATAGTCAATAATCCATCCTTTCGTCATATGTATAACATAAAAAAATATTGTTCATTCTCCACTGAAGGTCCAAAAGGTTATCATGCTAAATAGTATGCCACTTTATTCTTGTCATGTACCCAGTGACCTCATGATGATTTTGGAGCTAAAGGATATGCAAAATACTAACTGAAATCCCCTTTGTTACTTAATTTCAAGGAAACTTTTAGGGGCAAAATTTATCTCATGTGCTAATTTTCAACCTTTAAAAAAAGAATTACCATTTTTTCTCTAAACTAATTTGCCCAAATTCCGGGGGAAAACATTTTTAACTCTATAAATCATCAAAATTGTTCATAAACCATATAAAATCCTTAAAAATTTGAATCTTTTTACAAAAATATTTCCTAACATTTTATGGTTGGAAATTTAAGAATTTGTAAGATTCACCAAGGTTTCTAGACTTTAAGAAAACTATGGATGCTTAAATTTTTCTTTGCTCAATTTCATTTTCTATTGATTTAATTAAAATTTGTAGCAAAATTAAATATATAAATGATCATACATTATTAATATAAACATATACAAAAATGTTACATATATTTTCTACATGAATGCAATCACTCAACACCAATAATTTAATGCATTTCAATCAATAGATAACAATAATTAAATAAAATATATAACAAAGATAAATACAAAACATTTTATACATAAATGGAGATTTATCAGAAAATATAATCCAATTATATGAAAACCAAGGATGTTCCTCCTAACCATATGAACTCTGTTATATCAATTCTCTCTATAATGAAGGCCACCCCTGAGATGGGGTTATCAATCCAAAAGAAGGTGCCGAATATCCACTCTACAACTATCCCAATCCACTAGCACTCCTCCCCATTATCTTGCACAATCCAAGGAATGGGGTTCCCTTCTCCATGTTAACAGTCCCTTAGAGTCCGTTCTCTGAGTTAATAGTCTCTCAAGCTATTTTCCCCCAATTCCCTTCCAGGGATCCAACATAGGTTGATCAAGGACTCTCCGTGTCGGGACTCTAGAAACTTAACCGTTCGTGGGTACTGATTTAGATTATAGTAAGGGTTATGTCTCCAGGATAACATATGGATGATGGTTTAATGATGTCAAGAAAAATGATGATGTATAAATGATAGAAACCAGTTGAATGAACTAGATTCTGAGAACTAGTCAAGTCACATGCAAGCCTGAGGAGAACTAGACAAATGGAACTCATGGGAAGTTCACCTTTTTCCTCACCAATCCCCAACTTTAGGATAATTAAACCTAGTTAAGGTTAATGCACTTTAATTCTAGATAAAAGGCATTAATACAATAAAATAATAAAAACTAGGATAAAATTNTGACTTAAACTCTAAGTCACTATAGTAATATCTCCTTTACCCCCCCCACTTCTCTCTCTCTCTCTCTCTCTCTCTCTCTCTCTCTCTCTATCTTATGAAATTGTAGGGCCCCATATCTTATACTTTTTTGGTTTACAATAGTCATGGTGTTTATATTAAAATTAAAAATGTACATAATTACATCATTTGGTCGCACTAGACCACTCATGTTTGGATTCTAGCCATTTCATCAATATTTACATCATTACAATTAGGGTAAAAAAATGAGCTGTTGCATTCCCATCCCCCTTAATTTATGCACTGCCCTCAGTGCATATTGACACTGGGTACTACAAATTTTCAAAATAATTGCATGAATTCTTCCCACATAGTATCCTCAAGCTTCAACGTTGCTTCTTCAGGGTTGTAATGGTTCCCCTAGACCTTTACCTACCCAATGGACCTGATCTATAACAACATGAATTTTTTTTCCAAGATATGCACTAGTAAATCCGATATATCTCCTTCCAGTTCCACCTAAATCAAATCCCAATAAATAATGTGGTCAGGATTAGACACACAATTTTTCAATAAATACACATGAAACACATTATGCACTCTTATGCATGTAGTCAATGTAAGCTCATATGCAACATGACCTATCTTAACTAAAATTTCAAATGGTCCATAGTATTTTGGCACTAGCTTAGGACATACCCCTAGACTGAGGGAACTTTTATTTGGCCTCATTTTTAAATACACATGTTCACCAACTTTGAATTCTCTTTCTACTCTTCCCTTGTCCACATAATGTTTTTTTTTGCCATATGTTGTTTTCAAATTCTTCACGATCCAATTAAGAATTTGTCTATTGGATTATCTCAACTAATTATGGTATTTCATTTTCTATCATACAAGGCTTCAAATGGGATCATATTTAAATATGCATGATATCCATTATTATAGGAGAACTCCACCAAATGTAAGTAATATTCCCACTTTGATGCCTGATACATCACATACATTTTGAGCATGTATTCAATAACCTGATTAACCCTTTCAGTTTGTTCATATACCTGTGGGTGATGTGTTGTACCCATATTCATATTTGTCCCAAATCCTTTAAATATACCTTTCCAAAAATTTGAAGTAAACTTTGAACCTCTGTAAAAAACAATTGCCCTGAGTATTTCATGTAATATGTGAGTCTCTTTCATATAATTGTTTTCTATGCTAGATTCCTTCTGAGTTGACTTGATTGGAATGAAGTGTTTATCCTTTATCAACTTATCCACTACTACCATTATTGAATAATGTTGTGTTGTTGTCCTAGTAAATTTGGTGATGAAATCTATTGTCACTACATCAAATTTTCATTCTAGAATTGGAAATGGATGAAGTAATTATGTTGGATGATTATGCTCAACCTTTACTTTATGAAATTATATACATCTCTCTATATACTCATCTATGTCTCTGTCCATTCATGGCAAAAGTAATAACTTCTTATTTTTGAAATAGTCTCTTGATATCCAGGATGTCTTGCATATGGTACCTTGTGTATTTCATCCATTAGTAACTTAGTTTAATATAATTAGGAATGTAAATTCTATTGTTATTCATAGGAATCCCATAACTTTCTAACATGTATTATTTAAATTTATGCTATAAATTTTGTTGTTGTAGTCCTTCTTTTACTTGAATACAATGTTCATATAAGATAACAACTTCAAGGATTGTGGATTTTAATTATGATTTACACATTCTAATGGTTGTAGCATGAATTGTATGTTCTCTTATACTAAGTGCATATGCAACCTTATTCTCTTTTCCTTTACTATGTATGATTTCAAAATCAAGCTCACACAGAAATTCCAGCCATCTTATATGTCTTTATTTTAAAGTATGTTTCTCCAATAAATACTTTATCCCACTATGATATGTTCTTAATTAAATGATTTTACCATGAGATAATGTCTGCGCATTTTTAAGGCATGCACTATAGCAACCAACTCTAAATCATGTGTGACATATTTTTTCTCATATTTCTTCAAATTGCTTAATTCATAACAAAAAACATGCCCATTTTCCATAAGTACACCGTTGGACCAATCTACTACTGTAAATAAGAGCATAAATTTAAATTGTCAATTCGGAATCATAATACTTAGAAGCACATCCAAAATCTATGGATCTAGATATAGACTATTTTAAAACACACTATGCTTTGGAATTGAACCAAGAATTATTTGAATGTTGTAAGCTAAGAAATACTAAACTCCCTTATAGGCAATGTATTCATTAGATTTCTTAAACTTATCAACACCTAAATTATAAAATATTCTAAAACTAAAACATCAAAACCATAAAAATAAACTACAACATTGCTACTTCATTGTTGAAAGCGGGAAGACATTGAATTCCTTTACAAGAAATCAGTTCACAATGTGTTTGAATACTTCAACAACTAAGTATATATTCTAATGAAAAATAGAGTTGGAAAAAACCTGCAATAATTAAAATAAACACATACTATTATCAATCAACGGAAACCTACTTGCATCACACAGAATGAAATTCGATTGTAAAATGTAGTTTGAAATGGAACACTACAAAAAACATCAAAATATACGAATGTGTAATAATGGAATAAGTGAATGTGTAGTCTTGACAAAGGGGGCCCTTCCACTGATTCGCTTACACACACATGTTGGTTCACAAAACTCTCAACACTTAACTTGATCCCACAACATATAAAAATGAACACACACATCTATTCGAAATATGAACTCTTTATTTCAATCACATATATTCACCATTCTGCGGATGGCAATTACATAAAAGGTTCAAGTATTTATACAAAATGTTTAAAATGAAAAATGCTATAATCTTGGGTAAAATATTAATGACATGTCACCATTATCTTCATTATCCCTGATATCGTTCTCCGGATCCACGAAGATAGGAAAAATCCATGCAAAATAAGAACGACCTTGTTTTTGTGCTTAATGGCAGCGCAAGTGGTTTGATTTGACAAGCGTTGAATTGACATCTATAAAACCTGTTTCGTGAATCCATTAGCAATTAATCCATCCTTGGAAATCAAGTATTGTTTCGAGTGTTTCATATTGTGGCCAACTATCCTGAGAATATCCAAATCTAGGAGCATTTATGGGAAGTTAGCCAATTCTATAATTTTTATTAAAATTGAAATTTAAATGCTTTAAAAATTAAAAAATTCAATTCATTAAGTGAAACAACAATTATACCTTAGTTTATTGAATTTCAAGGCCTTATGGATGAAACATGAGGGTTTATGTATGAAATATAAAGGACTAAGGAGATGACTTGAAGGATTATGGAGTAAAATAGGTATACAAAATAGTGTCCAACATCTCCGCCTAGAGGAAGCTATTGCATGTCCTCATGCACAAAATGTGTTTCCAAAACTAAACCTGCATAGCCCCATGCACAAAAAGTGTTTCCAAAAATGAACCTGCATATCCCCATGCACAAAATTGTTGTTGTACTGCTGCTACTGGTCCTCTGACATCTCTCCTATCTGTGATGATGTATCTACACTATCCTAAGCTGTATGAACAAATCTCAATATATAATATTTTTTTTTTAATGTTCTCTTTCACTGATACCATTTATTTTCTTGTTTAGCCTATTTGATGTTTTGAACTCTAAGCCTTCTATTTTTCTCCCTCAATTTCTCATTTTCTAACTCTAATTCCTTCATTCTCAGTTCTAACTTCACAATATTTTTGTTGTTCTTGGAAGAATTATTCTTTTTCATGTTTATTGTAGGATGTTCAGAAATAGTTTCCATCCTAAATTCATCATCTTTGTGCTTAACTTCTTCATTCTCCTGCTCTGAATAGTTTTTCTCTTCCTTTTCTATGGCTTGCTATTCAAAGACAAGAGAAATGATGGTTGTATCCTTATTATTTTTCTCTTTTCTGTCAGTTAGAGTATTTTCAATTGTATGAATATCTATTTCCATTATCTCTTATGTAATTTGCTGTTTAAATATGATATTCACTTCTTCATCATTTTTCCCAATCTCACATGTTATACTTTCTTCTTGACTTTCCAAGGATTGAATGTATGCAAAATGATTTTGCTGTACCTGATCATCATTTTCGGGTGCTTGCTTCTTCTGAAATTGCTGAAGTTTCCTTGATATTCTTTGATAAGTGGTGAAGACCTTACATTTTTCTTGGAATTCCTTTTCTTCTTTTACCATGCTCCTTGTTCTTATTGTTCTCTTAGGCTGTTTTGAGCTTGTTGCCTTAGAGTTCTGTATTTCATCTTTGTAAGGCCTTAATGATGACACATTACACCATATAGTGTGGCACATTACCCCATATATTGTGGTGCATTACATATTATCTATGTATGCTTGGGGTTATTAGTGGTTTTATTAGTTGTTATTGTACACTTTTATCTTCTATATATAGGAAGGAGATATTCTCATTTTGGCATCATATCATCTTATCTTATCTTGTACATTGTGTAAGGAGGTTCCTCATTCAAAGAGGATTTATATTTATCTCTACCATTCATATTTTAGGCATGGATTAATCTCTTATTGTCCATTTCTTCTCTTTTTATGCTATATCTGGGATTTGGTTGCATAACATTTGGTATCAGAGCTCTTTCCTTAGGACTGGCTTTTGCAAAACGAGTTATCCTTGAAATTTCCCTAGAACTTTTGTTCTACAAGGAATCAGAGATAGAGGTTAAAAAAAAACTTCCAAAATATCCCTAACTATCTCCATTAAACAATTCAGATCCTGATCCATTACATTTTTGGAGATAATTGTGGAGGAATCTAGGGTTTTTGACTAGTCCTACAACTAGTCTAAAACATTTGTTCTTGGAAAAAAGGTCATATCTGAGGAATTTGAAATCCAAATGGAGTGAGAATAGTTGCATATGAAATTATATGGGCCATGGTATATGTGGAAAAAGTTTTAGATACAAAAACAAAATAGTGGACACATGGAATACAGTGCAAGTTTGCTCTTCTGGATAGGAAAAAAATAAGAAGCTTTGGTATATTTACAATAACGTTTTGTTGGCTCATCCAAGTTAGGTCATACCCATGGAATTGGAAAGAGAAAAGATAAAGGTAATTAAAAATGAACTTTCAGACTCAGAGGAGTCATAATTTAAATTTTACCTCAGTTACAAGTCGACCCTAAGATAGTCTCCCAATCAGGGTTTGAAAAAGGTACACCATTTTGCATTTGAATAGCTTTTAGTAGAAGGATATATTTGTGGTAAACTGTAGGGTGTGATATTGTTAAAAATTACACCAAAAGGAAGTGGAAAGAGTCACTCTCCACTCAAACCCCCAAAGGATTTGACCCCGACATACAAGGAAATGGAAGCCATTTCTTTTTGAGTGTCCAAGTTGGAAGATATGATTAAAGGAAATGTGAAAATTGATTACTTTTCTAAATTAGAAAAGAAGATGGATACTAAAGAAGATCTTAAAGGAATTCTTAGTAAATAAGATCTTCAAGACTTGAAGGAGTTTATCAAGGATATCAAACATAACATTATTCCTCAATTATCTACTCAAGAAGAGGATAAGGAGGAAGCTATGACTTATTCCAGTCACGTCTGGAGAAAATTGAAAAACAATTGGAGAGTAGGAAGTTGGAGTCCTCAAAAGTTGATGGTTCACTACAACATCATGGGTTCAATTCATGTCCAAGAAACTACTTTATCCCCAATATTGACATGCAAAAATTTGATGGAAAGGATCCAATCACGTGGATTTTTTAGATGGAGCAATTCTTTGATCTACACTAGGTTCCCACTATGAAAAGGTAACTATTGCATCCTTGTATTTAGAACCTGATCAGTTTGTATGGCACCAATGGATTTGTGAACATAAAAAGGAGTCTATTATATCTTGGTCTATATTCACCAAAGAATTTATTGCACATTATGGGGATATAAATAACAACACCTTCTTCAGTTAGTTGGTAAATCTCAATAAAAAAGGTTCGGTAAATAATATATCAAGCAATTTAAGAAGCTAAGTCTCAGAGTGAAGAATATTTCAGAAGATAAATTGTTAGATCTCTTTATTGGAACCTTTAAATATAACATTCAACATGAGGTTCGTCTCTTTGAAGCATCATCACTAGAGAAGGATTTCATGATGGCAAGGAAGGTTGAAAATAAAAATATGGAAATGACTACTAGAAATTCCTTCTCCACCACATATAGAGAAAATAATGTTCCTTCTTCTAAACCACCACAAATATTAACACTCGAACAACTAGATGAAAGAAGAGAAAAAGGATTATTATTTAACTGTGACAACAAGTGTAGTAAGGGACATAAGTGCAATGAGAAGAAATTATTATACATAGATTGTGAAGAGGAAGAACCAAAAGAAGAGGAATCATCTCAATAAGAGGCGACTTCAGAAGAAATGGAAGAGGCTACTTCAGAAGAAATTACTCCCACCATATCTTGTCATGCATTGGCTGGAATTAGCACTCCTCAAACTCGCAAGATAGAAGGATACATAAAAAATAAGAAGATAACAATGTTGATTGATTCTGGTAGTACTCATGATTTCATTCACTGTAAATTAGCCAAAGTTCTTAATTGCTTTGTTTATCTAGCACCATAATTTCAAGTAATGATTGTAGATTGAGGAACTATAAATTGCTTAGGGAAATGCCATAATATCAATCTAGCTATGGGGGAATATGTATTGAGTAGTCCAATTATTGCTATCCCAATGGGTGGTGCTGATGTTTTCTTGGGTTTCCAATGGTTACAATCATTGGGAACAGTGGCTTTTAATTTTCAAAAACTTTTCAGGAAATTTTCATGGGAAGGTAAATAATATGAGTTAAATGGTATCACAAGAAAACCAAGCAAGATGATAAGATCTAATGGTATGAAAAAGTTTAAAAAAAAAGGGACATCAAGTTATAGTTGCACAATTAATGCTCATTAGATGTTCAAACCTCAAAATTCCCTATCTTCCTAGGTCTCCAAAGGGTTATTAATAAGAATCTCAAGGTATTTGAAGATATTACCAAAGGTATTCCACCTATTCATGAATTTTATAATTCTATCCACTTAATTCTAGGTAGTGTTCCTCCTAACATAAGACCTTACTGATATACCTATAGCCAAAAGAGTGAAATTGAGTGTATGGTGGATGAAATGTTAGAGGCTAGCATAATTAGGCCTATCCAAAGTTCTTACTCTGCACTAGTGGTAATGGTACGCAATCCAGATGTATCATGGTGTATGTGTCTTGATTATAGAGAGCTCAATAAGATCACCATTAAAGATAAGTTTTGCATTCGCGTCATTGATGAATTGTTAGGAGAATTACATGGAGCATTTTTCTTCACAAATTTGGATCTTCGTTCAAGGTATCATCATATTCGAATGAAGGATGAAGACATCCCAAAAAAAACATTCAAAAATCATGAAGGTCACTATGAATTTTTGGTCATGCCATTTGGTCTAACAAATGCCCCTTTCATATTTCAAGGTTTGATGAATTCAATTTTCAAGCCTTTCATTAGAAAATTTGTGTTGGTATTCTTTGATGATATACTAATCTATAGCAAGTATTGGGAAGAACATTTTCAACATGTTGACAGGGTACTGCAACTACTAAAGGAGAAATAAATGTATGCAAAACACTCAATAAATCCTTTGGGATAAAGGAGGTAGAGTATTTGGGTCATATTGTATCTCATGAAGGTGTCAAGGAAGACCCTAAAAAAATTAAATCCATGATGTACTAGCCGATTCCAAAAACCCTGAAGAATCTTCAAGGATTCTTAGGTTTGACAAGGTACTACCTCCAGTTTTTCCGGAACTATCGAAGACTATAAGCTCCTCTAAGATCGTTACTGAAGAAAGTTGCATTTTTTTGGACTACAGAGGAAACTCAAGCCTTTCAACAACTCAAAGAGGCCATGTGTAAAGCTCTTGTTTTGACGACACCATACTTCACAAAAACCTTTATTTTGGAATGTGATGCTTCACGAAATGGAATTGGAGTTGTACTAATGCAAGAAGGACACCCTATTTCCTTCAAAAGTCATCCAATCAAGGGAAAGAACTTAAAAAATCCCATTTATGAGAAGGAAATCTTGGAAATACTACATTCCTTGAAGCAATGGCACCCCTAACTTATAGGGAGACATTTCAAGGTTAAACATCATCATGATAGACTTAAATACTTCTTGGAACAAAGGCTATCTTTAGAAGAGAAACAAAAATGGGTAATAAAGATATTGGGATATGACTTTGAAATCATCTACAAAAAGGGGAAGAAAAATGTTGTCGCATATGAACTCTCCAGGAAAGATGAGGATATTGAAGCATTACTTTATGCTATTTTGACCATCCAACCATATTGGATAACAGAAGCTATGGAGGAATGGAAAAATGATGAAAAGATATGGACATTTATTCAAAAGCTACAACAGGATCCCAATGCCTCTAATACATTTAGGTGGAAATATGACTTGATATGGTACAAGGATTGCTTATATCTTGGTAAGAGTTCCCAGCTCAAGAAAACGGTACTTTTTGAAGTCCACTCTTCATCGATAGGAGGGCACTGAGGTTTCTTAAAAACCTATCACATGGTAAAGAAATATTTTTTTTGGGATGGTCTTAAAATGGAAGTTCAAAAATTTGTGGTAGAATGTTTGGTTTTCCAACAAAATAAGGTGGAAACAATTAAGACTCCTGGTCTCCTCCAACCACTTTCCATTCCAAGCCAAAGGTGGACGGAGGTCTCGATGGATTTTGTCATAGGTTTACCAAATTTTGAAGGAAAGAGCGTCATCATGGTTGTTGTTGATAGACTTACTAAATATGCAAACTTTTGTGCACTATCTCACCCCTTCAAATCAAGCATAGTTACAAATGATTTTATGGAGATAGTACAAAAACTACATTGTACTCCAAATATTATAGTAAGTGACAGCGATCCCATTTTCACTGGAAATTTTTGGACCGATTTGTTTGTTTGTTTAGGTACTCAACTGGCTTAAAGATCATCTTATCACCCTTAATATGATGGAAAAATAGAGATAGTAAACAAATTTTTGGAAGGGTATCTTTGATGTTTTGCAGCTGATAAACAAACAAAATGGGTCAAGTGGTTACCCTTGGTAGAATGGTGGTATAATAATTCCTTCCATACATCATAAAAAATGGCCCCATTTATGGCATTGTATGGCTACCATCCACCATCCATCACATCTTCACTAAGATACTCTAAGGTTCAAGTAGTGGAAGACCACATGGAGCATCAACAATAAGTTCTTCAACTTTTAAAGGACAAGCTAAATCTAGCACAAAATCAAATGAAACAACAAGCATATCAACACCGTAGTGAACGAAGCTTTAATGTTGGGGAGTGGGTGTTTTTAAGACTACAACTATACAAGAAGATGTGCCCGAAGAACACCAAGAAGGAAAATGAATTATCACCTAAATACTACGGTCCCTACAAGGTGTTACAAAAGATTGGTAGTATGGCCTACAAATTGGAACTACCTGCCTCTTCATGAGTCCATCCAATTTTCCATGTTTCATGTTTAAAGAAGGTTATAGGTCACAAGATACAAGTTCAAACGATGTTACCAGAACTTGATGAGGAAGGAAAAATCATCTTGGATCCTTAAGAAATTACTGAAATACGAACTAGACATCTTTGAAATCGATCAATTTCAGAGTATCTCATTAAATTGAAGAACTTACCCACAAAATATTCAACATGGGAAAATGAGTCCTTTATACATCAACATCCAGAACTACTTCAGCGTTGAGGACAACACTTTTTGAAGGGGAGGGGAATGCTAATCCCTTAATGATGACACATTACACCATATAGTGTGGCACATTACCACCTATATTGTGGTGCGTTACATATTATCTATGTAGGCTTGGGTCTATTAGTGGGTTTATTAGTTGTTATTATACACTTTTATCTCCTATTTATAGGAAGGATATCTTCTCATTTTGGCATCATATCATCTTATCTTGTATTGTACATTGTGTAAGGAGGTTCCTCCCTCGCAGAGGATTGATATTTATCTTTTCCATTCATATTTTAGGCGTGGATTACTCTCTTATTTTCTATTTCTTCTCTTTTTATGCTATATCTGGGATTTGGTTGCATACCACATATTCAGTTTCTATTATCATTAACACTTCATTTTCTTTCAATCCCTTCTCATGCAGGTGTTCTAGTTCTTCAAATTCATTATGAATTACAAATTGCTGCCATGCCAAGTCTTTTTTTTGTAATTCATGTGCTATAATCATCTTGATGAGTCCATGGTGAAAAAGGCTTGTTGTAATGTCTTAAACACGTTTTTGAACAACTTTAGCCATCTTAGAAAGGATCTGTAATAGAAAATAGGGTATATTAATCTCACAGTCACCCCTCAAATGATGCATAAACTTAATGTGATAAAGATATATGAAATTGAATCTTCCTCCACAAGTAATGAATTTCTAGATGACATATGCTACTTCGTCCCAAGGATGAATCGACCAACTCCTTGGTATTCCTTTCTTCCATTTTACTGAGCCTGCCCTTGATCTGCATAAGAAAGGTGTCAATGCTTTCACCTCAAACTGTTTTGTCTTAAAGAACATCTCTCCCTGTTGAGGTAATCCAATGATTTGTTCCATAATATCCTCAGATAATATGAAAGTGAAGTTACCTATTGTATCCCTCTCACCATCAAATGAATATGCAAATTCTAGGCTAACTTTTCATTATACTCATCAAACTTTTAAAAGAAAAGAACCCATTGTTTCTTCTCAAAAAATTAGAAGCATTTTTCATGAATGGTATAGGGATCAAATTTTCTTGGTTCTATCCTAGAAACCATATTTTTTAATTTCAACAAAAATTTCCTTATGTAAAGGAAGCCTCAAGAAAAATTAACCCAGAAGTTATACCCTAGCTTGCAATATCTCTTTGATGCTCTATTCTAATTTAAATTTCAACTGGGAAAAACATTTGTTTTCGAATTGTACCTTACCTCTCTTCAGGTTACTTTTACTTCACAGTTATGCTCACGTGCATGCGATATTCAACAACTACACCTGTATACTCCTCTATTATGCACATTTTGTTTACATAGAGAAGGGTTTGCTCTGAACAGCTCTTGCATTTTTTAGAAAACTACTTTTGTAGGCATGAGAGTGAAGTCTGGGAATGAGCAAAATGTCTGCGACAAGAAAATTCCTGCTAATATGCAACCATCACCTTAAATTTCAAAATTAGAGTGTGGCACCCTATGCATAAACAGATTTCATGGGGGTAAGGAAATGGACCAAGGATTCCCCACTTCTTTTTGTAATCATGTTTTAAACTTGCATTCCCCACTTCTTTTTGTAATCATGTTTTAAACTTGTCACTGATCCTTCACCTACATTTATGACCCATATATACAATTTTCTTTAAATGTATCATATGCAATAGTGACTTTAGGGTATATATGCAAACTTGAAATTCTATAGGTCTACGAACTCTTCCTTATGATTCCTTTTGAAAATGAAATTGAAGCTTGCTTGTAGGATGCAGTCTAAGCATGAGATCCAAGGATCTATAAATACCTATGAAATTGTTAGGTCCCTCTGCAAGGATGAAATGATTTATTATTGCTGCAATTCTTCTCAGGTCCCTCTACTAGATGTACTATTCAAGTCCCTATGCTTTACTAATAATTTGATCTGCTATGCTTTTCAGGTTCCTCTATAAATCTGGAATCTTATGCTCTTTATTGGGATGAAACTATGCTGAAATGTAGAATGAAACTGTGACATCTACAAGAGGCTTAAAGGGTTTCCAAAAATTGAAAAAAAAACTTGATATGATTTTCCATCTCAACCCTATTTATTTACTTGTCCTCAAGTCATTCATACCAAAACTAAAATGTAAAAATTTTGTTTTGAAGAAAAATCCATGAAAGAATTCAAGCTAGGAATTGAAAAATGTTTTTGAGAATTTTCAATGGCCAAGTAAACTTGAATTTTCTATGCATTTGAACTGTCTTGGTCATGATTGTTTCCAAAGTTTTATTAGTAAACTCTTTCTAGCCATTGGTATGTGGATGGTAAGGGGTAGATTTCCAGTGCTTGATTTTGTACTTGTCTGCTATCTCTTGCACCAGTTTAGAAGTAAACTATGCTCCTTGATCAATACAAATATCTCTAGGAAATCCAAATCTAACATATATTTCTTCAAATAGAAAGTTGACTATTGTTTGTTCTGTGGATCTTGGTAATGCTTTGGCTTCCACCCATTTTGTAACATAGTCAGTACATATTAAAATGTACTTCTTTCCTTTTTATGGTGGATTGATTGGACCGATGAAATCAAGAACCCATTTTTCAAATGGCTCTATGAGAAACTGTGGCTGGAGTGGCATCTCATTAGATGGTACTGGTCATCCCATCCTTTGACAAATATCACAAATCTTAACATATTTCTTGGAATATTTGAAGATAGATGGCCAGTAATACCCCAAGTTGAGTATTTTGTATGCTATTTGTTTATCTTCAAAATGGCCACCGCATGGTTCATCATGACAAGATTTTAAAATTTCTAAAATCTCATCTTGTCTTATACATATTCTAATGATAAGATCATATCCTATATAGAAAATATCTCCAATCACCCATATGTGTCTATCACTTTGCTTAATGATTCTTTTATTTTATTTTGATGACATAGTTGGAGGTAGCTTTCTTGATGATAAGTAGTTATCTGTATCAGCATACCATGGAGTTATAATGGAAATATCAAATAATTGTTCATCAGGAAAATTATCTGAAACAGGAACAACCTCACCGGAATCATTTAATCGAGATAAAAAACTTGCCACTTGATTTTCCCTTCCAGGTCTATCTAGGATAGTAATGTTGAATTCTTGGATCAATAATAGCCACCTTGTTATCCTGCCATTAGTAATAGGCTTGTTCATTAAATATATTAAGGTAGAGTGATATGTATGGACAAATATTTCATAACCAGTAATGTAATGACGAAATTTGTTCACAACATGTACTACTGCCAACATCTCCTTCTCAGTAATTGTGTAATTCAATTCTACAGGGGTTAAATTTTTGCTAATAAAGTAAATAACATAAGTCATAAGATTTTCTTTTTGACCCAAATATGCCCCAATTGTAGTATCTGATGCATCTATAGAGATGTGAAATGGAAGTGTCCAATCAGTCCCTCTTAAGATAGGTGTTGATGATAAATTTTCTTTAAGTTTCTGAAAGGAAACTTGACAATTAGTATCCCAATGAAAATGTACATATTTTGAAAGCAATTTGAATAATGACAAAGTTATTTTACTAAAATTTTCAATAAACCTTTGGTAATAGCTTGCATACCCAAGAAAACTTCTCACATCCTTTTGATTTTTTGGTTTTGATAAATTCACAGTGAGTTGTATTTTTGTAGGATCTACATTTATTCCAAATGATGAAATATGATGACCCAACACTATCTCTTCAGTTAACATCATGAAACATTTTTAATTTCTAAGGGAAAGTTTTGATTCTATGCATCCTTTTAGGATTTTCTCTAAAGTTTCCAAGGCATATTCAAAAGTGTTGCCATACACAGAAAAATCATCCATATATACCTCTACACATTCATGAATTAAATCAACAAAAATAGCCAAGATTGCTCTCTGAAAAGTAGTTGGAGAATTACATAGACCAAAAGGTAAAAATTTATAGGCATATGTACCCCAGGGGCATGTAAAAGTAGTTTTTTCCTGGTCTTCTAATGTAATTCTGATTTGATTGTATCGACTAAATCCATCTAAGAAGGAAAAATATCTTTTTCCAACTAGTGCATCTAATACTTGATCAATGATGGTAATGGAAAATAATCTCTAATTTTTGCTTTCTTTAACTCCCTATAATCTATGAAAATTCTCTACTTTCCCTTTTTCTTAGGAACAACCACTAATGAAGAAACCCATTGACTGTTAGAGATAGGGTAGATAAATCCCACCTTTAATAACTTTTGCAATTATGATTTAACTATTTCTTTTAGTATGGGGTTCATTCTTTGTTGAGTTTTCCTTAGAGGTATTTTATTATCATCAGTGTAAATATGATGAGTACATGTTTCCTGATGAATTCCTAGCATGTCAGTATATTCCAAAGTAAATCCCGTGTGATATTTATTCAATAATGCAATCAACTGTTCTTCTTGTGATAAAGTAAGATGTGCACCAATGTTCAAGTATTTCCCAGGACTAATTTTGATGGTTTTTCTTTAAGAATTTGTTATTGAATGAACAAAAAAAATATCATCAAATGATGATTCTAAATAACCAATTGTGCAATTTTCCTGAAAGGTTTGGCTTAATACCTGATCTGCAACAATATATTGCATGTTCCTTAACTCTTCAGAGATACCTGGTTTAGAAATAAAGTAATATAGCAAATATTCCTTATTTTCCTCTTGAAAATAAAAAAACTTGATTAATACTTAAGATGTGCTGAATTACTTCTTCTTATTTCTCTTTTGTTTCATTAATCCGGGATAAATGATATGTCATAGAAGGTTTTTGAGCAGAAGGATAAAGTGTAATCTGTTTCCTTTCTATTCCATGTGAGATGATCATATTTCCTGTTCTACAACTAATAAAAGCATTAGCTGTAGCCAACCAGGGCCTTCCAAGAATCAATGGATGTCCCCCTAAATTAGATTTTGGTTGAAGGACTAAGAAATCCATTGGATACTCACAGGAATCCAGAGAAACTATGATATCTTCAAGTATCCCTTCTAGTGCTATTTTAGATCTATCAGATAACTCTAAGACTGTAGTGGTTGGTCTAAGATTTTTCAAATCCAGATATTTCATTGTTTCCAATGTCATTACATTAATAGTTGCACCTAAGTCGATTAATATTTTTGAAATTGAAAAGTTTTTGATAGTTATTGTTACCATTGGAATTCTAGGATCAACATATTTTTCAACAAAAACAGTATTTGATATTAAGCCTGCTAAATATCCAATTACATGGATAGTTGGTGGATCTTTCTTTCTTCTTCCTGTCTTGTTTAGACATAATTCCTTAATTTACTTTGTATAGATTGGGATATCTTTAATATATTGCAATAAGGTAATTTTTACACAGACATTTGTTAATTCATCTAAGACATCAAATTCAGGAAGAGTAATTGATAATTTTTTCTTAACTAACCTTTCTGGAAAAAGAGGTGTTTGAGGTATTAATATTTTACTCTTCTGTT
The DNA here is from genome assembly GCA_001517045.1 of Pseudotsuga menziesii. Classification (NCBI taxonomy): domain Eukaryota; kingdom Viridiplantae; phylum Streptophyta; class Pinopsida; order Pinales; family Pinaceae; genus Pseudotsuga; species Pseudotsuga menziesii. The sequence continues at coordinate 13,718 of LPNX010161372.1, read as the reverse complement.
TTTGTTTGTCCAACTGCAAATTTTCTCCATTAGATTTTTTTGGAGTTTCTTCTTTTTCTATTTGTTCTTCTATAATAACAAGAGATTCATTTTCCAAAATTTTTCCAGATCTCAAGTGGATGTTTTGAATAGGAAGGATTGAGTATGAATATGTTGTTCCTTCATCAATATTATACATGGGTTTCTCCACTCTATTATTAGGATTTTCTACTAGATGGACTGGTAACTATGTTGGTCACGGTGGAGGTTGGTTAGATGTAGCTGAAGTTATTGAGGTTGGGTTAGTTGGGAAGCATGACTTGTCTGTGGAGGAAATGAAGGTTGATTCTGTTGTTATTGTGGGTAAGGAAATGATTGTTGGTAAGGCTATGGATAGGCTTGCTGGTATGTTTGATTTCCATGAGCATATCCTTGCTAATTTTGGCAGGTTGGTTTTGGTTTTGCCAAGGAGACAAATTTTTGTAAGGAATAGGTGCATTCCATGAATTTTGAATAGGATATTGATAACCTAGAAACAATTGTTGCATAGGGTCTTGAGACATACCTGGAAAACGTGGATGCCATGGCTTTTTTTGTGTCGGAAGATAAATAGACTCCATGATTTGGATTTCTTCCACTTGAGATGCTTGTAATTATTTCAACTTAGAAAAATCATCAGTGTCGTGATTTTCTGTACATAATCCACAAATATGAACATTATTTAGAGGACATTCTTTCAATGGACGTTTCTTCCTACATTTAGGATAGAAAATGATAGAGCTTGATCTTGTTGATCTTGTTTTTATTGTCTATTTTTAGTTTTTGATACTTGAAATTGTGTCTCTAAAGTACTCAAAAGATCATTTTTGAAATCCTCTAATAAGTTTCCAAGCTCAGCTCTTGATATACTCCCTATTGCTGATTTGGTTATTTTTGATGTTACATCCATTTTTCCATTTCTGGCTCTTCCTCGTGAATAATTTTGACATAACTCTGTAACTTCATCAAATGGTAAGTAGGAAATATCTCCCTTCCCCATTACATTAAGAATATCAAGATACTCATCTCGTATACCTTTCAACAATATTGTTCAGATGATATCATAATTCAAAGGATTATATTTTGATTTTTGTAGGTTATAAAAAAATCTCTCAATATATTTTTCTAAACTTTCATCTTCTTGTTGAGACATCATAAAAAATCATCTTTAAAATCTTTAGATATACAGTATGCTTGATATTTCTTAAGAAAAATATTTCTCATGTCATCCCAACTGGTTATAGTATGTACTCCTAATCCCATGAACCATTTCAATGCAGCAACTTTAAGAGTAGCAGGAAAGAAACGAAGTTTATTTGTATCATTAGTATATCCATAGGTACGACATAAAATATCAAACTCAAATAAAAATGAATCTGGATATTCAGAATTCATACCATAAAATTTAGGTAAAATAGATGGTTGAATGTTTTTCATTTTTACTTCTTCTCCCAAGATGATACTAGTATCTAAGATTGAAAATCTAAAAGTAGTCTCTTGTTCTTCTTCATTTCCTTTATCTTCTACTATTTCATTTCTTCTATCTTCTCGTCTTTTGTTTGCAGATTCCATTTATCTTTCATACTCTCTTCGTTGTTTTGGGGTTGGTCCTCTTAATGCTTCTTCCTCAACAATTTCCCTTCATTTGTTTTCAATCTCCATCCTTCTTTCATACTCTCTTCTATGTTCTAGGGTTAGTCCTCCTCTCATCTTTTTAGAGGTTTCTTCCTTAGCCATTTTCAAAGTATCAATAGTTTTTGTAAAAAATCCTTTCTTTTCACATGAATAAGTTCCTTCTATATCTATTTTTGGTGGGGTTTTTACAAATATTCCTTTTTCGTCTCTCTGTATTGACATAAAATAAAACTAAATTCTGCTCTGTGTTTTTGTATTTTTTTTTAAAGAAAAAAAAACTTCCTAAGTCTATTTCTAAATATGATTCCCCGGAAACGATGCCAAATTTTGGCCCAATCTACTGTTTTAAATCGGAGCATAAATTTTAATTGTCAATCCAGAATCGTAAGACTTAGAAGCACAACCAAAATCTATGGATTTAGATCTAGACTAGTTTAAAACACATTATGCTTTGGAATTGAACCTAGAATCATTTGAATGTTGTAAGCTAAGAAATACTAAAATCCCTTATAGATAGTGTATTCATTAGATTTCTTAAACTTATCAACACCTAAATTATAAAATATTCTAAAACTAAAACATCAAAACCATAAAAATAAACTACAACATTGCTACTTCATTGTTGAAAGCAGGAAGACATTGAATTCTTTTACAAGAAATCAGTTCATAATTTGTTTGAATACTTCAACAACTAAGTATATATTCTAATGAAAAATAGAGATGGAAACAACTTATAGTAATTAAACAAAAACACATACTACTGTCAATCAACGAAAACCTACTTGCATCACACAGAATGAAATTCGATTGTAAAGTGTAGTTTGAAATGGAACACTATAGAAAATATCAAAACATGCCAATGTGTAATAATGAAATAAGTGAATGTGTAGGATTGGCAAAGGGGGCCCTTCCACTGCTTCGCTTACACACACAGGTTGGTTCACAAAACCCTCAACAATTAACTTGATCCCACAACATATAAAAACGAACACACACAGCTATTCGAAATATGAAGTCTTAATTTCAATCACATATATTCACCATTCGCCGGATGGAAATTACATAAATGGTTCATGTATTTATATAGAATGTTTTAGATTAAAAATGATACAATCTTGGGTAAAATTTAATGGCATATCGCCATTATCTTCATTGTCCTTGAGCTCATTCTCCAGATCCATGAAGTTAGGAAAAATCCATGCAAAATTGGAACAACCCTATTTTTGTGCTTAATGGAAGCCAGGTGGTTTGCTTTGACCAGCGTCGACTTGAAATCTATAAAACCTGTTTCGTGAAGATGTTAGCAATTAATCCATTCTTAGACATCAAGGATTCTTCTGAGTGTTTCATATTGCGTCGAGCTATCTTGCGAATATACAAAGCCAATTCTATAATTTTATTGAAATTGAAATTTAAATGCTTTAAAAATTACAAAATTCAATTCATTAAGAGAAACAACAATTATATCTTATTTATTGAATTTCAAGGCCTTATGGATGAAACATGAGGGTTTATGGATGAAATATAAAGGATTAAGGATATGACTTGAAGGATTATGGAGTAAAATAGGTATAAAAAATAGTGTCCAATATACACCACCAATTCCTTCTTTACAAGCAAAACTGCATACCACAGAATCCTAATCTCAATCAACAATTTTGAGAATTGGCTCCTTGGTGAGTAATTTGTTAAACTATTGGAAATTTATTCACACTTGGCTGTCCATTCAAATTTGGCTCCCAAAATATTCAAGGATGTAATTGGATGTACTATTTTTTAGAAGCTTTATATGAATATTCTATAACATCCAACTAATCCCATAAATGATCTTTTCTATGATAGACTCTTGGGTGTATGCCACCTCGTGATATCTCAATCTTCCTTGGATCCACTGCTACCCCTTCCTTAAACATGACGTGTCCCAAATAAAATGAGCATTTTCTCAACCTAGCATATAATTGATTCTCCCTTAACACCTATATCACTAATCTCAAATGCTCTTCATGGTCCTCCACTGAGTTTGAATAAATACGAATTCCATCTAAAGATACAATGACAATCTTATCCAAATATTTTCTAAATATGACATTCATTAAGCACATAACATTAATTGGTGCATTTAATAGTCCAAATGGAAGTACTACAAATTCATAATGACCATATCAGGTTCTGAAAGTTTTTTTTTTCTAATATCTTCATCCTTTATTCCTACCTGATGATATCTTGATATCAAGTCTATCTTGGAGTAAATTCTTGCCCCTTTCAAATAGTTAAACAAGTCATCAATTCTAGGTAGAGGATATTGTTCTTCATTGTGTCTTTATTTAATTTCTAGAAGTCAATGCACAATATCACTGTCCCATATTTCCTCTTTACAAAGAGTATTGTTGGTCCCCAAGGAGACACCCTTGGTCGTATATACCCCTTATTCAATAATTATTCAAGATTCATTTGTAACTCTTTCAACTCAGGTGTACTCATTCTATATGGTATCACTAGTACAAAATGACATATGAGTGACCAAAACAATGACCAAAATTTGCATATAAATGACCACTTTTGAGTTGGCGACTAATGGTAGTAAATTTATGGTATCTTATCAAGTGACCAAAAGTGTGAACATATTTAGTTTGGTCATTTATATATTGTCTTGTAGACATATATTTGGTCATTAAATTTGAGGTATATTTTGGTCACTTATCTCTCATTTTGTACTAGTGAATATTGTAGTATCATTAAGGCATAGAGGAATCAAACCACCAACATCTTGCTTGTAAGGAAGGCGCTCTTCCATTGAGCTAGCACCCTTTAAGAATTTGGGAACCTAATGGTTGAGGGGAAATTTCTTAAAATTTCTTAATTTGCATTAAACACATATTTCCAAAATTTCCACATAAGGTGAGCTAAAACACATGCTAAATTCTAGGGAACAAGAGCGAATTTGATAGTGTGCCCTGTGCATATTATTTTTCCAAGGTACACTTTCATGATATTTTCTATTTGATATAAGGAATGTAAATTATGGGTAAAGAATCTAGACATGAGGTGGATAAAATGTAGAAGGAACTAGCATGTATTTGATAATGAAAAAATGTGAGAAATTATGAGATAAAGAAAACATGGTCTTATTCAAGATCTCAGTCATAAATATTCTTAGGAGAGGCCCGATGACCATATTCTTGTAAGACAAAAAATTTCATTGGAATGAAATTGTGTATGCAAGATCATGTGATAAAATAAGATTCCAATTCATCTATGACGATGGCATAAAATTTTGGAAGCTATCCTATTAAAATGTTCCAAAAAATAATAATATGCATGTTTCCTTAAAAATATTTACTTAATGTTTTTACTGGTTCAATTTAGACAATATACCTTAGAAATTGAGTGGTTTAGTCCAATTGTTTAGGAAACTTTGACCATAGAAGCAAAGCAATTTTGTCAAAGGACGTTGGCCACTTTTCCTAACTCATGTGACCCAGGTTCAACAACCCACAAAACCAACAAAACACCCAAAGATATCAGCCCAACAGAGAAAGCTCAGTTGACAACACCTGCGTCACAGGCGCAGTATCACCCAAGATATCTCAATGGGTAACTTCCAGAACCATGTTTCTGCAGTTAGCGAGGGATGATAGTCCCTTGGCACACATCCAAGGTGCTCGACAGAGTTGAAATAATGGAGGCTTATACTAACTCGGCAACGATGCAACAATGCGACAAAACCAACTTAACAACAACTAACTTGAAATAATATAGAGTGCTTCAACTATCTCGACAGTGGCATAAGTGAACTTAACCAGTAATGAACACTTAACCATGTGACACAACCAACTTGCGACACTACTTGTTCCTTTACAATTTAACAGCAAGTGAACTTGAACCAATATAAAACACTGTTAATGTTATTGTGCATTTCTTAACAATAAATTACACTGGTGCGACTCTATTCCAACTTAACAGTAAATGAGCATGAAATAATACATAATGCTTCGACGATGCTTTAGTTATTCACTTATTCAATTGCTTTTATCAATATTGCGACATTCATTCAAACCACAAGTATAAATAATGCAATATAACCAATAACCAATCACAACCATTCAACAACCACATTCATTTGACACAAGATGTAATGTGGAAACCCAACCGGAAAAAACACCAAGGTGCGCTTCATCTGGGGTGAAATCATGAATCTAGGTGTCTATTTTTTGGGGGGGTTATGAGACAAGCGGTGTTGTTTTTCCAAGTTTGTCAACTTCCAGAAAAGAAATATTAGATTTGTATTTAGAATTTCATTTTGTAGTAAAAACAAAAGTTGTATAGAATCGTGTTAGCTTTCTATCGGTTATTTTTTAGATTTTTTTATTGGCATTTGATATGTCATTTTTGAAAGTGTTTGATAGTATGTTATTAATTAATGAAATTATGATAAATAAGCATATTTTTTGACACCAATTTATTCATTATTCAACTATTGTTCATTAAAAACAAAATATTTTATGATGATCTAGACAGATTGTACTAAAGGTTGTCTATAAGTTTGTATCCAACGACCACATGCAATAATTATTAGGATTTTTTGAAGTGGACCAATCTGAAAAATTAGCATAAACCTGACATGTTTAGTTTGACACATCATCTTCCCTAATTTCCAATTAACAAAAAAACTAAAAGTACCCTATTGAAGACAACACATCAATGTTGGGCACCATGAATTTTTCAAATTTTTTTATCGTATCTTTAAGAAGTTATTGAATTTTCATTTTAATGAATTCTATTAAAATTTTGAAGTAATCCAGACACCTTCTAAGAAATATAATAAATAAAATTAGTGGATCACACCAAATTCAACAAAATTTGCATCTATAGAATGTAGATTGAATTATGCAACTAATGGTATTATTTGTGAAGAGAAATTGTAAGTATTTGATATGATTTGATTTATCCGAAATTGGAAGAAGAGTAAAAAATAAAATGGAATTCCATTTCTGAAAATTTATAGGTTTTCAACCGAACAAATATTTCAGCCGAAAGTTACTTTTAACGGATACTGTTAATTTTAAATTTAGAAAGTCAGAAAGTTAGTTATTTCTAACTTTAAAGTTAACGGTATCCGTTAAAAGTAACTTTTGATCGAACTATTTTTTCGGCTGAAAGTTAATTCTATGTTTTCGGCTGAAAACATAAATTAGTTCAGCCGAAATATTACAGAATATGAATTAAAAAAAACTATTCGCATGGAATAGACACCCAGATTCATGATTTCACCCTTTGGCATGAGAAATATATGGCACCTTGCAGTATGCAACTCGAATGCAGACTGTTTGAGATATGTCTTTTGAGCTTAGACTCTTTCTTGCTCTCATGCTCTCTAGTTTTATTTTATCTTCTTCTACTCTACTCTTCTACTGATTCACACACAGCCCGGCATTAGAGGAAATTTGAGGTCTAAAATGGGCCTCCTAAGGAAAATAATAAAATAATAGTTAAAATAATAAAATAATAGTTATTAATTTTGGAGGAAGAATGAAAAATCTATTTTTTTGTTCGTATTTTTGACATATATCCTTGTGTTTTTACTCAATTTTTGAGCAGGAGAGCTCGTTGGATGTAGAATTTAATTCCACATCCAACGAGTACCCACATTGTATACATTTGACGGACCCTGCTACCCCAAAAACAAGAAATACCTGAAAAACATGATTGTGACATCATCATCACATTTTTTCATGTATTTCTTGTTTTTGGGGTGGCGGGGTCCGAAAAAAGTATACAGTGTGGGTACTCGTTGGATATGGAATTAAATTCCACATCCAACGAGCTCTCCCGCTTGAAATTTGACTAAAAACACAGGGAGATATGTCGAAAATACGGACAAAAAAAGTAGTTTTCTTTTATGACAAATATGTCAATTCAACCATTATGGTTGACTCATTTTATTGAAATTCTATTGGTTCTTGAATTCCAAATCACAAAGTTTATTGTTGGTGCGTTTTCTTATAAGGCCCATTTTAGACCCCAAATTTCCTCTAATGATCGACTCTTCTACTCTACTATCTACGCACTCAGTTGTAGACCGAATCTTCTACTCGACAACCCTTCTACAAAATGGGTTTCGTAGGTCAACAACCGATTACAACAATACTCTTAATGATTCCTTCTATTATTTCGAACTAGTCTAAACCCTTATACAAAATGAGTTCTTCATATTTATAGCTTTTACAAGACCGCGCATGGCCGGCTTGATACAGTTCATTTGTTACAAGTCATAATTAGCCGTCCAAAACAGTTATAGTGATAGAATGATAGACTAATAGACTGACACAAGGCACTATCGGCCTGACTTACAAAATATTCCTTCATACGTGCGTCGTTCGCCAGCTTGCGTTGAATTTGGTAGCCGCGGTCTTCTTGATTTGTCGCTTTCCATCCCTTTGGTTTTCCTACACACCTGAAGATTCTCTTTTCCTTTGTCACACTCATCCTCATCGCAATTTCCTTTCTTCCGTGCTTCTTTTCCTTCCTTTTCTTTGCACACTTTTGTTTCCTCTTGATCTTGTTATTATCTTTTGTCTTTGTGCTCTTTCTTGACCCAACAAAGAACTTATGAAAATATTTTATTCCTAGAACACTATAAAAAATTGCACCATATATTCTATAGAATTAACTTGACTTGTTAATAACTTTCAAGTATATGACGATACTGATGATGTGCATTTTGAGAATCAATCATGGGCACTACATTATCAACTACTTATTTAAGTGCCAAGTTCACCTTTTGTTTCCTAGAAACCTTTAGAATATCATCGTAATTTTATTCATCCAGTTCAATACCTCCAGGAAGCTCAACCTTAAATCCACACAACCCAGCATTTAAGTGTAAGTTTAAACAATATGATTCATTATCAAAATTATCATAATATTCCATTAAAAATACATAAGCTAAATATGTTTGTGCTAAAAACACTCTATAGCATAGTCAATGACTAAAAATAAATATTTAATAAAAATAATATTTAAAAATAAAATAAGCTTCCAAAAAGATACAATTTTTCATCAAGAGAGCTGCAAAATGAATGGTACAGAGCCAATTATAGGCCTGATGGAAATTCCCAACATTGGGAACATGGAGAGTCATTGTAGAAATAGAATCACTGGTAGAATTCAATCAGGAAATAAACCTCTTATATGAAGATCACCTCACCAACTTTGTTAAAATACCTAGCTATCCTGGTTGAACATGTTTATCACGAATATTAAAAAAATTGGTACTCAACAAGAAAATAAATGAGAATAGACTAGATTAACACTCCCATGAAAAAATATTTATAAAACAATCTCAACATAAGGAGACTAGTATGGTGATGACCACATCCGACCAACACCCAAATAAATTTTACAATAAGAGGAATATCCCTACAGAGTTTTCTCAAACAGTCAAAAGTAGGAGATAAAGTTAGTAGACATGATAATGGAAGGATAGTTGACAAGAAGTTAAGGTATGCAATGAATGTGCTTCAATGTTGGGAATAAACAACATATACTAGCCACATAATGATTTATGATTTTACTATTATGGAGTCAGTGATATGTCACATAATCGAATACTTTCTTGGTAGGAATGAATGGATAATTTTGTAGGATAGATACACAAATTATACATAAAATGGTGTAGGATTCAAACACTAAAGTTGGTATAAAAATATCCATTAACACTCAACTATTTCAAATGGAGCACTTGAATGATTCTAATTTGGATTCATTTTTTTAATGGACTTCTTATGATTATAAGAACTTAAACAATAGGATACTAACTAGGATGGTGGAAAAGTGTTATTTGCATGTAGTGAAGATGTTAAATTCTTATTAGTATTTTAAACCCAGTAAAATATAAGCCACCAGAACACTTACCTCATACACAATAACTATCAATCACATCCTTTTAATTCTCATTCTTTCCTTCAAAGAACCTTTAAAGAATGGAACATCACAAATAGCTCTACAAAAAGCATATCAACAAGGTATTTTAACCATTAAAGGTCCATATGAAATATCCAAAGACATTAGGTTGGGACTCATGTCAATTGGTTGAGCTATAAATAATTAAATCATTATATATGTAGACATATATTCCATTCTTAAAAAATAACTACACGATGATGATGCAAAAGGTACTCTCTATGCTATGGAAAAAATATGTGACCTGAACAACATGATTCTGAATAGTGTCTATTATATATTTCTCATGACCAATTTCTAAATGGTGTATTTCTCCACTTATCATGGCCATTTTTATTGACACATTTCTTGGTGCTTCTTTATCTTCCCCACCAATGTATGCATAAAAACATTTAATTGGAGAAGACAATTTTTTCTCACAAACTAACAACACATATAAAATGCCAATTATCAAAGTCCAACAACCCAAGAAAATATTGAATTTTTTTTACCAATCTATGCATGGCATTATGATATTTCATTCACACAAAAAACAATCCAGAATATATATTAATAATTTAACTTCAAATCATAAAATAAGTTCTTAGGTATATTAAAGAGTTGACCTAAAGCAAGTGCCATATATTCTAAATGCTAACAAACTTTCGGTTAGAAGCCTCACTAGATAATGAATCATAATCAACTTTGAAATTTTTTGCAACCTGACACAAACTTAAGGTAAGGAACAAACTTCAAAAAGAAAATCCCCAATTACAAGACCAATTTCCATGCCAACATATTTATGCTTTTAAAATGAATTCATTACTAGGCCATGCTTAGATTTTCGTAAGAATACCTATAAATTTAATCACAACATCAAGGATTGAAAATAGAGACATAATAATCCATACAATTTTTTTTGTGTAAATAAAAATTGTATTACTGTACAGAAACCGAATTACATAGTTAACAGAGGCCTGAGGCCCGTCCCAAAACAGGACACCTTGAACCGGGCCGAGGACAGCCCCGCTTAGACAGAGTCAAAACAAGTCGGCCAGAAGGATACAGAGTCTTCCCATTTCCTATTTCCCCTTCAGTACTAACTACTGCTGGATCATAAACGGTACCAGTTACATAGATTTCCCACCCACAAAAATGCAAAAACCTGATATTGTCTCCATACTTAACGCAGGGATAGATATACTGCCAGAGGCCATTTCGGCGGGGTCTAAACAGACCAGAATACATCAACAAAGAAAAGGCCAAAAGGGTTTGACCAAAAAACTGCCTGTCCTCCCCCTAGTTAACAGGGATGGCGGAACTGGGACAGCAAGAGCTGGCCACCAGAGGAGCTGGTGCATTGGCGAAGAGAATCAGCAGGAAGAGGCTGAGTCACTGGGGGCTGCATACCTGGAAGCGTAGGAGGCTGGGGAGACCTTGGGCCAGTTGGTGGACGAACCGTCTCTGCTGTTCCGGATCGTTCCTGAGCGCAGCGCTCTGATTTATCCCTGGGTCTGGCTATCTCGAGAGCCCGCCGGTCCGCAGGATGGAAGGGGAACCCCAGACGAGCCGCAAGAACGTCCAGCTTGTGGTGCATAGTGTGACATTCGCCATGGTGTTCCTTCCAGAAGGGAATTGGGACCGCGTCCCCCTCCTGCTTTGCGTTCCGAATGGAAGCAGAGAGACCGACCAGTCTAACCGTGACCCAGTAAGTAAGGATCATTCTGTCGTAAGCGGACGCCCTGCCAGCAGTGGAGCCTGGGTCTAAGACCCAGTCGGCAACCTCATCGCGCAATTGGTCCTTGGGCATAGCTTTAGCTTCCTCCCAGAGCTCCTCCACCATCCTGTCGACCTCCAAACGGATTTTCAGAGGAACATGCTCCTTATAGCGATCGGCTTCTTCCTGGGCGAGGAGCTGAGCTCGTGTCGCTTGGCGGGTCTGGCATTTGGACGAGCTCCCGGGAGCCCTTTTATGGCCCCTGATGGCCATTTCTTCGGCCACCGTCTTGGTCTTCCTTTTGGCAGCCATGGCAAGAAGCACCGAGGGGGAGGGCAACCTCACAGAATTGCAGAGGACCTTTAACGAGGCTCCACTCGCAAGAAACAGGGGCTTAACAGAGGGCAGGGCGGCCAACCCACTACGCACAACAAAAACTTCGGTGGTTCTATCCCCCAGGCAGTCCAGTTTTAACGGGTAATCGTTCGTTAGTTCGTACCCGATCTTACAGGGAGCCTGCGTCATGATCATCATGGTTCTGCGATCGCCCGCCCCAGATTGATTGTCTCTGTCCGGACCATTACCTCACCTTTCAAAGCCGATCATGGGAGGGCAGGAGCTGTAGGTCACAATAATGAGGGCGATCACGGCCCAGCACCTGCAGGCGCCATCGCCACGCGTGATTATCTGCATTCGATTTGATGCCTACGGACGTGCTCGCGTCGCCTCATGCCACTTGGTCTCCTGTCCTGATTATCCTCCACCTGGGCCGGATCATTGGAATCATTGATGGCCAGCTGACGGCACTGCTGAGCCCATCCCTCCGCGTCAAACGCCTCCAGTTGGTCACATCGAATGCCAGCTCCGCATTCCACTCCAGCGTTAGCCAAGTAGTCAGCTGCCCTGTTCGCGTCTCGCCTGACATGGACAAATGAAGTGGCAGGATGGGCCCGGATGATGAGATGCAGGCGCTCCAGACGTGACGCGAGACGCCAGCTCAGCGAAACTTTCTTCGTTCTCTGACCGCTTAGGAGCCGATTTGCCACCGAAATGAGGACACTGGAATCTCCTTCAACTATTGCAGGCAGAAAACCCTCCCTGATCACGATTTCCGCCCCGCGCAAGAGACCTTCTAGCTCAGCAGAGTTGTTGGTGTCTTCCCCAATAGCTCCCATGAACACCATTCGGACATGACCTTCGTGATCCCGGACCAGCCCTCCAAACCCAGCCTTTCTGGGATTGCCGCGAGAGGCGCCATCAAAGTTTAGTTTAAATACTCCCGGGGGGGGAGCCGCCCATGAGGACGGACTGGACGGGGGACATCTTTTATCCCGGAGAAGCGAGGAAGCAAAGGCCAAGTTGGGCAGGCCCCAGTTCTCTGCGACGTGAACCTCCGCTTTTGGCGGGACCATGTCCTGATCAGACCACTGCATGCATTTGATGGAGGCAATCACGTTGTCCTGCACAGTATTCCAGATCTCCTCCGGATTTTTGCTTAGGCCCCTGAAGATTCTCGCATTTCGCTCTTTCCATATGCACCACATGGCCATGCCTGGAAAAGCATTCCATATGGTGTTGAGGATGGGATTGGAGAAGGCCCGCTGGTTCCAGTCCTTGATAGTTTGAGAGGGGAGACCTCGGACACGGTCGCTCCTTCTAAACATCATCGCCCCCCTATCCCATATGGAAGCCGCGAAGGGGCAGCTGTCTAGGATATGTCCCATTGTGTCCTCAGCATGGAGGGATAGGCAGCATTGAGATGGGCCTATTATTCCCCTTTTCCGCAGGTTTTCACCCGTGAGAATCCTTTTTCTGACCACCAACCAGACGAAGAGAGCCACCTTGGGCCATAAATTGACTTCCCAGATCTTCCTCCAGGTGTCATCTTTCTCCTCCCTGCCAGAGATTCTGATGCTGTACGCTTCTTTGACGCTGAAGGATCCTTTAGTTGAATAACCCCATCGGAGAATGTCAGACCCCTCCTGCGCTCTGATGCAGCGGTTTCTCATTTCGTCCTAGAAGGTTGCCCAATCCTCCTCATTTATAGCCTCAGGTTTTGCTGGAAAGTTCCATCTGCGTAACTCATCTCGGGGTTCTGGGTGCCATACCTGGTTCACCAGCGTCCGTCCCCAATCCTGGTCCTGTAGCATGATTGGGAGCCATCTAGGATCCCTGCTGAGGATGGGGAGTTGGTGCCAGGCATCATCCCAAAACTTCGCCAGGTTGCCACTCCTAATCTCCCAGAAGCTATGTTCCTGGATTATGGATCTGCCTGCAGCTGCTTTCGACCAAATTGGAGATCCATTGGGATTTTCGTTGAAGCGGATCAGGGATGATTTGGGCCTGTCCCTTGCGTATTTCACATGCCACAGTTTGGCCCAGGGTTCCGTAGAATGGGAGACCCATC